>CAJHQP010002119.1:0-93198 GCA_905132765.1 Moricandia arvensis
TGTTCTATTCCCGCCTGGTTACCCATGCCACCTCTAGTCTCAGTAATAGAACAACTTTTCGACCAAAAAAAACATGCATTTACAAGTAAAACGATCAAAAGGTGAATTTGTGTACAAAAAATATTTACTATCCATATGTACAAAGATTCAATGTACAACGATTTACAAACATATATTGTACATCAGATTGGTAAATTCGTCACATCCGAAGAGGCCACATTTAATATAAGCTTGAATCCACAAGATTTATAACACAAGATACTATGAGATTTAAAAGTTTGATTCCACAATCTATCTTAACTCGCAAAACAGAACTCTCAAAGACAATACATTGAAAATAAAACTTTTTGATTAATGATTGGAAGATGAATGAGAAATACAAAAGTTCTTAGTTCTTATAGGCTATTAGAACAGACCCCAATGGTGTGGACTAACAAAATAGAGGAAGAAATTATTTAGAATCAAATAATCCTCTTCCATTGGCCATTGATGAGTTTAGCCGTTAGGCTTTAATTGGAGATTGTCCTTAAAGCTGGTTGTAGGCTAGACGATCATGAGCTGAGCTTGAGTAGGTTGAAACTTGATTTTGAAATATGCTTAGGTGGATGTGCTTTACGGTAAGAATCTTGGCTGGCAGTTTCAATTCTTATCTTCCCAGCTACTTGGGCTCTGCGTCTAGGATGTCCCCATCAACATTGGAAGATAAGCTCTGTTGTGCTATTCAAACACACTCTAACATCTCTCTAATATGAGCCGCTACATAAACATAGTAACATATCAAAAACCCATTGAAGCAGTCAATTTGGAGAAAAAGGTACAAACTTTAGGATTAAAAGGAAGTACCTTGAGCACGATATTCATAACCCTTTCGACGGAAGTCGTGGCGATGATGGTTGCAGCATGAGGCATGTTTTAAGAGTCGGAGGTGAGGTTGTATAGATGAGTGATGCTTTGATGAGTGTAGTAGAAATTGGGGACTTCTTTGCCAGCGAATTAGAACTGTGTAATAAGACAAGTTTACCTCTAAGATTTGGGACTGTAATCTGAAGAAAAAAAAGTAACAAGAATGAAGGATAAGATTATTTTGCTTAATACAATAGAAATAATCTTGGTCGTAGATGATGAAGCACAACAATTAATCTAATGGCTAGGAATATTGGTAGATATAAGTCTAATCAAGATCTGAGAAAATAGATCTTGACCGTCGAAATTGGAGACATATCAATGGTTGTGGTGAAAGCCCGCCACTTATTTGTTTTGTAAGGAAACTAGTCTTTTATAATTGAACTAAAAAATAACTAATTTAGTTTAAAAATATATGTGTGCTTATATGAAGTGTGTGTATAAGAATGTGTCCTATAATGTAATAAAGAAGATGAAATGTGTCCTAGAGTGTAAGTGTTTCTTTTTTCATTTAATAACCACTTGTTGCTTAAAGCTTTTATCTTTTGAAAACTCTTTTTGTTGTTTTAAGTTCTTACCTTATTTTGAAAATTTTCAATGTTTTGAAGCCAGTTGAATGCTATGCATGTTTTTCAGATCTGAAACAAATTTTGAAGACTTCAAGGAAGTTTTATCAGAAGTCTTCTAACATTTAATGCACTAGAAAACTTCTTGGAAGTCTTCTAGAAAACTTGTGGAGGAGTTTTCTCCCATATCTCCTCTTTCATAACAGATCTGAGCATTATAGTAAGTCTACATGGCGAGTTTTGGTAAGTCTCTTGTTACTAAAAACTCTTACCCTTTTTCCAAATTAAAACTCTCCAATCTCTCTTAAGTCTCATAAAACTTGAAAACACCAAACTTTATATCAATTTATCATTTTTTATCTCATGTATTTCTCACTAATTCATCTTGTTTTGCAGGTTTTTTATTACATGGTTCTCATCTTCTACTACTTTAAAGGTAGATCTATTTTTTGGATATGTATTTTTGTGTGTTATTTAATGATAGACCTATCTCATCTTCCACTCATTTTCTCTGTTTTGAAGCTATTTAAACGTTTTTAGATTTGCAGGTTTTCAGATCTGAGCCAGACTTTGAAAAACTTCTGGGAAGTCTTCTTGGAAGTCTTCTAACATATAATGCGCTAAAAGACCTCATGGAGGTCTTGTGACGAAGTCTTCTCCTACGTCAAGTGGAGTCCAGTCTTGTTTTGTGGAGGTATGATCTATAATAATTTTATGGTTTTTTTGTGATTTGTAGGTGTACTCTTTTAATTTTGAATTCTTTTGTAAATTTAAGGAGATATTATTGAATTTGTTTTGGTAAATATGTTCATGTATACAATATTATCTTGCAGAAGTACTTGATATTATTAAAGTTATTGATATAACTTCAATAGCAAAACACAATAACACAAAACTTGGTCAAATTTACTATAACTAATGGAGAAGACTTTTCATGAAAACTTGGTCAAATTCACTAAATATCAAACATTACAATAAGTTCAAACATATAATAGTTTCACTAGAAGTCTTCTAGGAAGTCTTCCGGAAAACTTAAATTTAAAGCGGAAAACTGAAATATAAATGGGAAATTAAAATTTAAGCGGAAACTCAAAATTTAAGTGAAAATTAAAATTTCAAATTTCACGAAAGTTAAAAAGTAAATATTATGATCTAAGAAGACACATTAAACCATATCACTTGATATTTTTGAAGTTACTTAACACTTTTGAAAGTCAAAAACATATTTTAAAGGTACTTAACAAGTTTACAAAAAATAACGTAGAAGACTTCCACGGAAGTATTCATAGATTAGCTAAAAACATTAATAAACATGAATATTTGTAAACTCATAATTAAAATCAATTAAGTTATGAATTTCATTCATGAACCCCAATATCAACTAATATACATAAATTAATAAGAAAATGTTACAAAGTCTTTATAGTTTTAGAGAAAATGAAAGTTTATTCAAATTTGACGTAGACGACTTCCACATAAGTCATCCAGAAGACTTCTAGAAAGTCTTCTATTTAGGTCATTTTTTCAATTGAAGATTTAGAAAGGGAGACGTTCAGAGAGGTCTACTCTACATGAATTAATATAAATGAATTAATAAGAAAATGTTACAAATTCTTTATAGTTTTAGATAAAATGAAAGTTTATTAAACATTGATGTAGAAGACTTCCACAGAAGTCATCCAGAAGACTTCTAGAAAGTCTTTTTAGGTCATTTTTGCAATTGAAAATTTACATAGGAAGACTTCCAGAAAGGTCTACTCTACAACAGACATTTTTGGAAGTCTTCCTTTGTAAATATTGGTTTACTTTGTTTTTGAAAAAAAATTGAAAATACCAGAGAAGACTTCCCGGCAAGTCTCTAGGATAAACATGTTAGTTTTTCATGTTAGAAGACTTACATGAAAGTTTTCGACCAGAAAAACAAAACTTAAATATTACATTTAACTAGATGACTTCCAAGTAAGTCGTCTCAGGTTACTTTTTCAATTGAAAAAAAACTTAAATATTTAATTTCAATTAGATGACTTCCATGTAAGTCTTCCGGCAGACGACTTACACGAAAGTCTTCTATGATAACCAAGGTTTGAGCATAATCTCAGAATAAAATTCTTGAAGATTTCCGTGTAAGTCGTCTTCCGGAACACTTACATGGAAGACGTCTAGTTAAAATTAAATATTTAAGTTTTATTTTTCAATTGCAAAAGTAACCTGAGACGACTTTCACCACAGTGAGAAGACTTCCACCGAGAGTTCGAAAGACTTACAGGAAAGTCTTCTGACAGAAGACTTTCATGTAAATCGTCTAGAGAAAGTCAAATTTCTGACACAATCTGGTCAATTGCAAAACTAAACTGTTTATCCTAGACGACTTACCGGGATGTCTTCTACGGTTTTTTGAGATTTTTTTGTTAACAAAGAAAAGGAAGACTTCCAGAGAAGTCGTCTCTAGAAAACACACATAAAGTCAATTGCAAAAGTAACCTCTGCATTGACTAGAAGACTTCCGTATAAGTCTTATGCGACCAAAAGACTTACATGAAAGTCTTTTGACGAACAGATCTGGAAAAAAATCAATTTCATACTTTCAATTAGTGAGATAAGTTGATTAGCTTCTCCTAGCATACACAATTTCATCACGAAACAAATCCACTTATTAATGACCAGGAATCATGAGTTTGAACCTTACAAAGTTTAGAATCAAAATCTTGGGTTTTTTGGATGAATATAGAGAGAAAGTGAAAGAGATGTAGTTTTGAGCAAAAGAAATGATATAGGAGGATTAACAATCGATTTTGAGATGATCAAGAGCTTCAATTTGCTTGTTCATGGTGGTTGGTGTATTGATGGCAAATGTAATAGTGTAAATACTTGATGAAGATGAGGATGATAGAGTAAAATACTCATTTTTGAAAAAGAAAATTAATGGCTTTCTTGTAAATAATTCAATTTTTTTGGGTGAATAGGGCAAATGAACATTCCAAAAAAGAAATAATCATGAATTGGTTTTGTATTTGACTTTGAGTTTTGAGTCATATTTGTAAAAATCCCAAGAAACTACTTCAAATGGTTTGAATCTTCTCATATCTCTTCATGAAGAAAAATTAACAATGGCTGAAGAAATCGTCTTTTTATATAATCAAAACAGGAAATGAAACAAACATACTCATGTATGAGCAAACAATATCTTTGAAGGTAAGAGAATCCATAAAAGTGATATAAAACAATATATAAATAGGAATTATAGCTTGTGACAAAGTTTGAAGAAACTAAAAAGGTTGGAATTGTTCGCCGCTGAAAAGGGCCATATCTATAAAAGCATATAAGAAGAATATAAAGGAAAAAAAACACGATCGAGAGAGACCTTATTTATTAGGATCTAGAGGAGTTGTGTATACAGCGTCCAAAACATGTTTTCGACTTTCTTCTTAACCGTGTTTGGAATCAAGACACCGACTACATTGAAAAATCTATTGAGAAGAAGAAACATGGATACTTGAAGAAGAGCCATCCACAGAAAACCATCCACAAAAACCAATCCACAGAAACCTATCCACAAAAACTCATCCGCACAAACTTATCCACACGTCTTTTGGAGGCAAGAAAGTCTATTTGAATTTGAAATCTTAGAGCCTAGATATGTCACATCAAGCCACTTGCCTCTAATTTTCCCCTTCTCTATTGTGTATTTAGATCACTTGTAAGACCATAAATTAATCTAAGGAAAAATCCTTCATTTAATCTCTTTCTATCTCTCTCACGAAAACAAAAGTCTCTATTCTCTTTCTTTAATTTTATGGATCAAACTCTCTCTTTCTCTCATTGTTCTTTACTTGTTCATCATCTTTTCTTACATGGTATCAGAGCTTTAAGCTCCTGAAATTCACAAAGACTTCCGCAAAATTCATTCTTAGTTCATCTCTCTTTCAAATTTTCAAGTTTCTATGAAAACCTATCTATTATCCAGTAGGCAATAGCAAGATTTCTCTGTTTTACTTTGCTCCTCTTGTTACTCTCTGTGTCTCGTGGCTTATCCTTCAAGAGTTCTTGAGAGCTTAACCCGTTCTTGAGAATGTCTCAGTTCCTCTTCTTCATTTCTTCAAAACTTTTAGAAACATCCTTTTGTCCAGCGGTCCAAGGACTTACCAAGAAGGAAGAACCCACATCTTGCTTTCCAGGCGAGGTGTATAACAGGCTAAGGGAGTCAAAAATGCTTCAGAAAGCTGAGAAAGTTCATTATGCTACTCAGTTCACTCTGAAACTTCTTGACACACCATTTTACCTGATGGTCCATAGCTCTTCAAGGCTATTCAAACTCTTCAAGAAGAAGATGGAAACAACCATGGAGCTTCCAGAGACCAACCAGTGACTATCCTCTTTTCTCCTGACCAAAATGATGAAGAAATCCCTTGGAAGCAAGGGCTTATGGAGTCAATTTACAAGCAAAGCTCCAAACAGTCTTGTGCAAATGATTCTCTTTCTCTGTCCAAGAAGAGAACTTCCAGGAAGGTGACGAAATACAAACATGAAGAAAGGAGGAGTCTTAAGTGTGAGGAGTCAAAGGAGGAAACACACAAGGAGGAGAAGATGGGTAATGAACCCGAACTCCAAATCTGCCAAGCTTAGATGAGCCATGTGTGTTTGGAGGTTCAAAGAACCAACTAAGGCTCCTTGGCTGTAAGTTAAACCTCATGGCTTTTATAAGAGCTTGTGTAGTGTTTCAGGTTGTGATGAGTGATGGTTTAAGTGTCGTAGGGGTTAATATTAAGCTGCTAGAACTGTTGCATCTAGTTTTCTGTCCTAAGATGCTTGTTAGTTTTGTTGGTTGTTTTGATGATATTGCCATATCCTCAATCGTAATATTGTGTTAGTAGCTTAGACGTGTTATTTTAAGTTGATTAATGTATTAATGGTGTTTTAAGAGTGATTAAAATGTCTTGCATTATCTAGTTGTTGCCTTAGGTTGAATGTATCTAGATGCTCATGCCTAGTTACTGTCTAAGGTTGATAAATGTTGCGTAACTTCTTTGTATAGATGTCTAATCATGCATAAGCATTTAAAGAGATTGTATGCTTGGATTTGAACTTGATGATTAGTCTTGTTTTTGTCCATAGCTTGTTGTTTGAAGCAGTGGCGACTAGACTTGGTGCTGTTTCAAGTTCTGGTCTCATGCTGGTGTTACTAATCTCTTTTTGAGTTGTAATGGTGTGTAGGACACAAGATGTGACTATAAGACCAGAATCAACAATAAGAAAGATAAGTTTGTCCATATTGTTCAGAGCTTTCACAAGATGCATATTCCTGAATCATGGAGAGTTGCTCTCGTCAATGGTGTATCTTCGTGGATGAGTTGTTCACAGCCTATGCATCAGAGCCTAGACAAACGATGTATAATACTGAGCATAGAAAGGAGAGTAAACACAGTGAACAGAAGCAAATATGGTGGCAGCTACACGTGGAATTTGGCATCCACATTGCCTACATTTCAGAGCCTATACAAGAGGTGTATATTTCTGAGTGTAGAAAGGGAGCTGGCTCACTAAAAAAGAATGGAAAGCTTCAAAAGAAGTAAGTTAGCGAGCACACACTTGGTGTTAGAATAGTTGCCACAGAGCCTATAAGAAGAAACCACCATGGTTTTACCCGATTGACTTGGATATGGGAGACCGAAGAGGCTTACCCGAAGAAGCAGACCGACAAGTCATTATGGTGGAAGTTCATGTGGAGAGGCAAGCTGATGGGAAGCTATGAATCAGCCCAAAGCATTGAGTTATGACAGTTACCTTCAGTTGGGAAGATAGGGATCAGTTTCTACATGGAGTTAGAACAGTTACCTTCAGTTGGGAAGCTATGAATCAGACCATAGCATGTCAACAACACTGGTCCTAAGACACAAGAACCCATTGGCCAATCCCTAAGCCTTGTTGAACTCTATTTTTTTTTCCCTTAGCAAGTTTTATCCCAAAGGGTTTTCTTGCTAAGGTTTTTAATGAGGGAGCTTCTTCAAGGTTCCAAACTTGGCCAAGGATCTCTATAATCAAGGTTGAGGGAGAGTATTGAGAAGAAGAAACGTGGATACTTAAAGAAGAGCCATCTACAGAAAATCATCCACAAAAACCCATCCACAGAAACCTATCCACAGAAATCCATCCACAGAAAGTTATCCACAAAAACTTATCCACACGACTTTTGGAGGCAAAGGAGTGCATTTGAATTTGAAATATTGGAGCCTAGATATGTCACATCAAGCCACTTGCCTCTAGTTTATCCCTTCTCTATTGTGTATAAATCACTTGTAAGACCATAAATTAATCTAAGGAGAAATCCTTCATTTACTCTCTTTTTATCTCTCACAATAACAACATTCTCTATTCTCTCTCGTTACTTTTATGGATCAACATCCAAAAAGACACCCACAACAGGTTTGAAAAATCTAATATATAAATAACATGCCATATCTATAAAATCAAATAAGAAGAATACAAAGAAAAAAAAGATCGAGAGAGACCTTACAAAGGTCTAGAGAAGTTGTGTATACCACCGTCCAAAACATGTAATCGACTTTCTTCTTAACCGTGTTTGTTGGGGTAAAAACGGTAATCTCTAAATAAACGTCTAAGATTGCAATTTTAAGGAAATTTCCCGAAATAATTTCAGAAAATTCCTAAGTATAAATCCTCAGAATATCAACGGCCTCGTCCTCGTCCAACTCGCCATATGGAGAGTAGGACATACAACGTCCAACTCGCCATATGGCGAGTAGGACGGATAACGTCTAACTCACCATATGGCGAGTATGACAGACAATATAGTGACCTGGATCAATACAATTCCATGCAATCTCGTCTCACTCTCCGGAACTCTCTCTTTCGAGTCTCGATCAAACTGCCTCTTGTTTCATCTCGACCGGAGTTACCGCCGAAACTTTACGATAAAATTCAAATCAATCGCATAAAATGATAAAAGTTAACTTAAACACCATGGTTATATCAGCTATACGACTGGTTTCCACTATTTCATAAAACCGACATCGTACGAAAGGAGATTTCTCCGAAAGAAATCGTAATAACGCTCAAGTCGAAAAAAGGTCGAAGGAAGTCTAAAATGCGGCAAAAGCCTACTTACGATTTTAGACGAGAATGAGCCCAAGTTACTATGACGGTTTATCAAATATTCACGAAATAAGATAAATGTCAAGTTTGGAAAGATAATCATGAAGATCGAGGAAAATGGAATATTTCCGCGAAGATATAAACTCGAATCAGGGACAGAAAAAGAATGACGGCCGACCTTGAAGGCATATATAAGAGGAGCCAAGTCGACAAACCTAAGGACGATTCTTTAGACTTAAGAACTCTCTGCACTTAGAAACCCTAGGCTTTATTCTCGACAAGTTTGGTTTCTATGTCTTGCACTCGATTACTAGACGAACTGGCCCAGGCAGTTCGTTCTCTTGTTCCACTCTTTCAGTTGAACTACGTTCGGCTCGATCCTCAAAAGGGGTACGTAGGCAGCCTTGCATAAGGTCCAGTCCGAAATCTTTTAAACCATTTTCGTCTTTTTCGTCTATTGCTAAGTGAGTTGCGGCTCACATAGGTTTTTTCGATATGGGTGGTTATGCTAGGAACTTAGTTAGGTTTTACTGTCTGTGTCATCCGATTTCCTTTCTAATCCCATTTCTAGACAAGCTTCATATATGTTTTTGTCTCTGGAACGCTCAGACGCAACTTCAAAATAAAGATCTACTTTTCTAAACTCGCTTTATTGTCTTTAAATATTTTACGCGTTTATTTGGTTACTTGTTGTTGGCTCTCACAGAGAATCCGGCCCTCTGGGAAAGTTAGGGTTGTCCTGGCTTTCCTTATTTTCCAGAAATCGACAATGCAAATTCGGTTCCCACAATTTGGCGCTAGAAGAAGGGGGGGGGGTACAGATTACTGTAACTCACGGTCGCAAAACGCTTGATCGAAACTATGTCTGGAAATATGAAAGACAAACTCGCAACACTGAATACTCCTATGGCGAACGCTCACGCAAACGCTGTACTGCTCGACAAAATCGAATATCTAGTCGTGACTTTTCACCACAAGAAAAGCACCAAAACGCGCTGAGAGCAACTGTATAAACAAAAAGGGCAACGATGAAATCTATCAAAACCCCTAGAATTTGAGTTGGAGAAATCTCAGCGCGTAAGAGTTTGACCAAAAGAAGTTTTCTGAAAACTTTTCGGAAAAAAACTTGCTCTCCTTCAAATCGCGGAGAAAATGTAGATTACTCATGGAAATAGAAGATCGGCAAATCGAGTTGCCAATTCCCCACTGTTGTATTTCTCTCGAATAATTTTGGAAGAAACAAAGTTGATCTCTATTGAATCACTCAAAACTTAAAACGGCGGTCGAATACTAAACTAAGCAAAACCGGAGATCGTATCCCTCACAGCTATAACGTTTTATGAAACCTAAGAATTCGTTAAATTAAAGCTTCGATTCTATAGTAACAAATTCAGTGAATTCTCGATGATTGTCACTAAGCTTACTTCGGAAAACTACTCAAAACTTCTTCAAATCAATCCAACGGAAACAAAAAAATTTCTGATCAAGTTTAGTCGTGAGAATTAAGGCCATCACAGACAGAGTTTCTGATACTAAAACCCAGAAACTAAGTTGCGGAACAGACGCAAAACGTCAATTTTCCGAAAACTCGAAATTTTTTTACGAAGCAGCTTTCGTAAAATTAAACTCAGTATATTTTGCAGAATAACTTTCATAAAATTGAAATCATAACATTTTTCGAAATAACATTTTGCGAAATAACTTTCGTAAAATTAAGCTCAACAACATTTTACGAGATAGCTTTCGTAAAATTAAACTCGATAATATTTTACGGAACATTGTTCGTAAAATTAAAAAAGTTAATATTTTATGATACAACTTTCATAGAGTAAATTTTGAAAACATTTACGAAGCGACTCTCGTAAATAAACCTCCAAACGATTCGGAAACCTTCGGAAAATCAAACAAAGATCATACGAAAAGACTCTCGGAGAAGGAAAGAGATGGACCGAGGACTGAGAAGTGATTTTCGTCCATCAGCCTCTGTCAATGGTCTCATTGTCCTCTCTCTTCGACCTCATCGTCTATGACCTCTCACCAAAGCCTCATCATCATACAAGTCTTCCTGATCGCCATTGGCATCTCCTGGTCGCCCTTGGCTATTTGTAAACGCCAAAAGACATTCGACAAAGGGTGGAAAGAAACGAAAAGAGGAAGGGGAAGTGAGCAAGTAAAACGGTGATGACAAAAAAACCGCACCTCCGATAAAACTAAGGTATGTCCAACTTGGAAATTTTTGAAATCAAATTTGAAGTTTTCGTAGGAAAGTACTAAGCAATAAAAATGCTTCCTAGATTGCCGTAAACTTTAGGGAACTCAAAATCTAGGTGGATAGTCTAGCGAACTAAGTCTTATGCGATTTTCCGATCTAAACACTCGCAAAACTGAGAAACGATCGCCACGCATATTCAGCTCGCTTCCTAAAGATAGAAAGA
This sequence comes from Moricandia arvensis, assembly GCA_905132765.1. NCBI lineage: Eukaryota > Viridiplantae > Streptophyta > Magnoliopsida > Brassicales > Brassicaceae > Moricandia > Moricandia arvensis. Next base: position 11,015 of record CAJHQP010002119.1, read on the forward strand.
ACTAGAGACACGAGCGTAATCTTAAAACTGACTCCTTCCTAGAAATTTTCTTAAAACCGACATATTCCAAGTCGTCAAACTGAAAACCATCAAATCACAATCCCAACGTCGTCTTTAAATGGACCCAGGTTGTTGATCATCCCAATCCTCGAAAGAGAAAACGTATACAACCCTTTAAAATATTGATTCAGCCATTTTCTTTTGTAAAACAAAAGAAGAGAGTCGGTGCATAAACTAAACTCGTATACTCCCATTCTTCAAAATTATTTTGCCTAGGCATCAAGAAAACGCTTTTGACAAAGCAAACTCTCGCAGAAACATGAAGAAAAATACTTAGGCAATCTGTTGCCTCATAAAAATCGTCCCAAAAGCAATTGACAATCTAAGATTCGTCTAAATGCTAGCAATGTATCCAAACTGTCACAAACTAAATCTCGAGGACAATACAGCGTCTCTTGTCGCAATCATGCGTTTAGAAACCCTGTACCAATTTCGAACTGAAATTCGATGATTAGCCAAAGTCTTGAAGACCTTTTAGACTTAATAAAGAGAGTTTCGTATAAAAAATCAAAAATTGTACGAGAAATCTTCAGAAATCAAAGCATTGCTTTCTGTTTCCATTGAACCAATTGAGTCACGGAAAAGCATCAAAAATATTCGCGACTAAAAAAATCTAGAATAAAGTAGCAACGACCATAACAAAGGGAACGCTCTCTCCCCGCTCGTTGACTAGATCGACCACTGGTTGACCAATTTTTTCCGCTCGAGAAACGAATATGTCATGAGAATCCTCTCAAAAAGCTATGAAAACGTTCCACGACTAGATCACAATGAAATAGAATTCAGTAAAACTCCATGGGTAACTCCGAGGAACTTTCATCAAAGATCGAAATCAAAGCAAAAACATGTCTCGTAAGATCTGTGGACACATCGCTACTTTGACATGTCCATACATAGCACGATTTACTACCGTCTTAAAACTGGTCACCCATTACTTTCGTATAATAAATATTTTATACAAAATAGTCTACGGGAAAACAAAATCGATATCATGCAAAACGACTTCACAATAGAAAAAGGCGAATGAGGAAAACCTAATCGCCGCTCACAAACATCACGAGTAATCTGCAGGAAACACTCTCCATTTATTTATATAAGAAGCCCTTCTTGTAAAACTTACGTGAAAAATCCTTCGTACAATCAGATCAAGTCATACGAAGAAAATTTTGAAATCAAACATAACAGGTTTTATGAAAAAGTGTTTTTTCGTGTAACAAAGACAAAGCTGTATGATACGAGATTGGACGACCAATCTAAACTTTATCTCTTCACACTACAATCTAACAGATCTAATTCCTTAGCCATGTGGCTCAATGGCTTCTGCCTTTCACTTCCCTCAGTTACATCCGAGCAGGCAATCATCCCACAGATGACTTCACATGGATTCTATATCTAGCCTCTTAGGCTTCATCTTCCTCGGGCAAAGACAAAACAATTTTAATGTGACTAAGGGAAACGTTGTACGAAACATTCATCATATAACGAAAACCTAAAAGTGGCAAATCGTTTTCTACAACCATCGGCCATCTTAACACGGAAAACTCCGGCATACTTGACCTATCAATCTTGACAAACGTTCTTTGGCCCTCGGCCAATTACGCCTTCTAGTACATGTTCAAACTAGAATTCGACACCCCCTTTAAGACAATTCTAAAATAACATGACCTTAATGTTAAAACAAAAGTGCCGTGGTCTGATCCTTGACCAGCAACGTCCTTGACTATGCGGCTGAACACATCCTTTGTGCCAAGCCAAAACATTCGAGCAACCACCGCTCCACCCGACCACTTAAACGACTAAACGACAATCCGCGATTTGTCTAAAAATGCATATTGGCGATTTTGCAAATAATTATCGTATAACCCAGAATAGGAAATTATAAGATAAAGTCTTCACAAAGAGACTCAGTCCTAATAACCAAACGGTTAACGGGAAGCTTGAACTTTTCGAAAAATCTATCAAGTTCTATATACTCCAAAATTCACTTTAAGCCTGCAATATTTTATCCATAAAAACGCGACATGTAAGGAAAAAAGCGTAACAAAGCTCATGGAGCCATACAAAACATCCTTAAAAATACACGAAATAAATCTCGGAGGGCCAACCCTTCACAAAGAACAGTGAAGGAAAACACTTATTCCCATGGACAAATCTACGTGACCCCTTGGTCCTAATTCCTCTATCATATATCAAACTACTTAACATCCAAACACGAACAACAATTTTGGCTGCGCACATCCGCATACAAACCAAAAATTTTCTCCAACGCAGGTGATATACCTTGTTATTTACTAGTTTAAGACTATCATTTGAACTCTATTTGGAGTTTGCTATGTATGTCTAGACTGTATTTTAGAGTCTTTTCAGGTCAAGTAGGTTTTGGAGCATTATAGAGATAATGAAGCTTGATAGAGAATTTAGAGAAGATATCCATTAGATGTTCACAATCAGCAGAGTCAGAGTCGAGGTCAAACCTGACCATCGATGGTGCATGCTTGCTGTCGGTCGACGGTCTACTCGCATAAGTATTGTTGGAAGCGAGGGGTAGGTAAATAACCGATGACCCCATTATTCGTCTACAACTTTTTATTCAGTTAAAAAAATTGAAAATGAGATGGCAAGATGGACTGTAGCAACATCATTGTCATTGAATTTGAGATTCAAAATAATTATGAGAGAGAAAGAATGGGATCAACAAAAACTTTATACATATACATGAAAGTTTGCGGGAGTTGAGTCCATGTGTCTTTTGATCGATACTGCCATGGTAAAGCATGCACTTTATTTTTATGCAAAAAAATGAGATTAGTAGAGGGGTAAGTCAAATTATTATTTGTTGAGTTGGTGGTAGAATGGATTTGGTTGCTATACTAGGATAAGGCATATAAAGTTTCTCTTTGATTAACATTATTCGATGTGGCTGCGACATAGTAGGGTGATAGTCATACTTATACATTATGTGAGCTCCCGTTTTTCAAACCTCCTTCACATGCTACCTTTGTTTTGCTTGAGAACAAGCAAAATGTTATGTCTGGGGAGTTGATATACCTTGTTATTTACCAGTTTAAGACTATCATTTGAACCCTATTTGGAGTCTGCTATGTATGTCTAAACTGTATTTTAGAGTCTTTTCAGGTCAAGTACGTTTTGGAGCATTATGGAGATAATGGAGCTTGATAGAGCATTTACAGAAGATATCCAATAGCTGTTCACAATCAGCTAAGCCAAAGTTGAGGTCAAAGCTGACCATCGATCAACGGTGCATGCTTACAGTCGATCGACGGTCTACTCGGAGAAGTATTGGCCGACTTCCAGCCTAAGTCAAGATAAACTACAAGAATGCCCCTGAACGAGTTTTGACCTAGTTTATAAAGGTCTTGTTATTGTTTAGGCTGAGACACATATTTCATATCACAAAAAAATATTTACATCTTTTTAGTTTTCTTAGTTGCTTTAGGGGAGAAGATCTGAAATCCTTCAGAGATTTGTATTAGAACCTCATTGTTTATTTTATGAATTATATTATTCAGTTTATCATGCTTTCTATGATTATATTTGAGTAATTCTCTTGTTAGATTTAGGGTTTATTATGGTATTAGCCTAAAAATAGGATTGCTAGGATGAGGAGATATCAATCTTTGGAATTGTGTTTAAGGCTTGTGTTCTAGTAGCTAACTAGACACCTGAACTCAGGACATGGACAACTACAAGAGTAGGTACTATGCCATAATTAATTCCATTGAGCTAGGTTGTTAGATACATGCAAAAGCTGGTTTAATTAACCTAGGGATGAACTTCCTGCCCATAACTGTCAATCGACACTCGACCTTAGCCGTCGATCGACAGTCGACTCCTCTGTACGCATACAAGAGTTGGAACGAGAGGGGTCGGATTTGTGATTAAGGTCCTTGCATATTCATAATTCCCTCCATCTTATCCACTATAATTCACTTGCATGAAACCCTAAATCTATCTTTTTCATATTTGAATCAGTTTACTTATTTAGAAAATTTCCTTTTTGGAATAAAACATACCAAATAACCTCCTATTTATAGCTTCCCTTGCTTAACCTTGAGAATTCAGAAATCTATTGTGTGTCATTGCTCTCTGTTGATTTGATCTCTAAGTACTACAATTAGACCTCTCTTGGCAAGAGTAGTTCGTAGGGTTAATTTGATAGATTGTCTGCTTTGAAATAAACGTTAACCCGCACACTGTTAAATTTGGCGCCGTTGTCGGGGAGCAAGGATCGGCATTAGATTTATTTTCTAGTGTTTAGTCTAGGCTTTTTCTTTTATTGCAAGTTACTGACAATTTCTTTTTCTTATCTTTTAGGTTTATGCCAAACAGTACCAGAAGAAAAAAGAACAATAAATTAGTCTTCTCAGACCCTGTTGTAATCAAACGTTCCATCTGCAAACAAAAGCGACAAACATCGATCGACAGTAGCACTCAACCGCCGATCGACGCTCACGCAACAACATCGATCGATGGTACCCATACGACATCGATCGATGGTTGCTCGCGGAAGATGGTTGCGACTTTAGTTGTGGTTCGAGATGACAGAGGAGACCTGTATGACCTTGAAGGTCATCTGCGTATTGCAAATGTTCAGAGATTGAAGAGCATAGAACTATAATCCATGAACCAGAAAAAGATGCTGCAATAGCTCAACCTGAAGCTGCCGCCTAAGCTGCTCAACGGACACTGGCAGACTACAATCATCCAGACAATTTCTATGCCAACAGATCCGCTATTCGTCCTCCAGCTTTCCAGAAGAAATGATTTTGAGATCAAACCGTCCTTCTCGCACTTGTTGCGCAGACACCCTACTATGGATTGCGACATGAGCACCCGATGGATCACCTGGAGCGATTTGAGGATCTAGTATATGCTGTTAAGGCCAATGAAGTCCATGAGGACTATCTATTCTGCAAGCTCTTTACGTATACACTTGCTGGAGATGCTTCACAGTGGCTTAAAGCAACTACCACCAGGATCTCTAACATCCTAAACAGACATCAAGAATGCATTCACACACAACTTCTTTGATGATGCACGAGCAAAAGACTTGAGGAGCATGAGCGGTACATTCACACAGGAGCCTGGAGAATCATCCAGAAGCTCTTGGTTCAAATTTAAGTCCTACCAGAGAAACTGTCCACATCACGATTTCAATGAAGTGCATATACTTAGAACTATCTTTAGAGGTATTGATCTGCAGTACGAGATGGCCTTAGACACAGATAGTGAGGGGAATTTCCGCACTAGGAGTCCTGAAGAACCAACAAGGCTTATTGAGAACTTGGCGTCTAGCAATAGCACCAAATACACTGACAATGAGAGGAAGAAATCAGCTTCATCTTTGAGCAAGGAGCAGATATATGAAGTTAAAGAACAGCTGGACAGTGTTCAAAAATTTCTCAAGAAGCAAGAAGTGAAAGCCCTGGAAGAAGAAGATGAGGAAGAGGATATGAATTTTAATGGTGGAAACGGTTACCAGAGACAAGGAAATTCATTCAACAACAGGAACTCCTATGGTAGCAACAAGAGTAACTACAATCAGAATTCGCAGCAGCAAAAGCCTCAGGATAGCAAATTGGAAGCTATGGTTGATAGGATACTGGAGCAGCAGCAGCAAATGATTGTGAACTTCAATGGGAAGATAGATTCCATTACATCAACCTCAACACCAAGTTTGAGAATCTCAACACTCATGTCAAGAAGTTGGAAAATCTAGTTGTCCAAACAAGTGAGGCCATTCAGAGACATGAGGCCATGATTAAGGAGGAAGAGAGCTAGTCAGAAGCACAACATCAATGCATTGATAGGTGAAGACTTTTGGCAAGAAGTGAAGAGAGAACAGTTGCAGGAAGGGGATTTCCATGTAGAAAGTGCCATATCCTTCGGCAGTTCGCATTGGTGTCGATCGACATAGGAACCAGACCGTCGATCGACAGAATCTGCAGAATCGGTTGCCTCGTGTGAATCTTCCAACGTCGATCCACGTCGAGATGCTAGTGTCGATCGACAGTCCCCAATAACAGAACCGATTTGGTTACCAAGTCTGAGTGCCAGCCTATTTGTCATACCTTCAAGGATGAAGAATCATGAACATAACGCCAATACACATGATCCTATGACAACATAAAGACACTCCAAAAGGAAGCAAAAGATTCCCAAGCATATTCGCAGAGAAGCAACTGACAAATAGATACTCAATTTGATGAAGTATATTATACTCATAGATGTGGATGTTTTTCAGGGAATCCAAGGAAACAGAAAAGGACATAGAGAACATGTTCAATGACCTCAGAGAGAATATGAAGCAGATGACTAATCTCTAGAATAAAAGAAAAGTGACCCTGGGAAATTTGTGATTCCATGTTTTGTCAAAGGTCACGAATATCCTAACGCCCTCTGCGATACTGGATCAGTAGTTAACATCATGCCTAGAGTTATTGCAGAGAAACTAAGCCTGAAAGTGGAGCCTTCTAGTGATTCAGTCACCTTTGTGGATTGCTCCAGAGTAAATTCAGGTGGGATAGCCACATACGTACCATTGCAGATTCGCAAAGCCTTAGACTTCTATGTGATGGATATAAAGATTGATTAAAACTCTTCCTTACTCCTGGGAAGAGCGTTCATGGCAACAGTGGGAGCTATCTGGAACATGAAGACAGACATGTTGTATCTATCCTTGATTGATCCATACAACTTCTATGAACCTGTTAAAGTTAAGAACAAGGCTACTCAGATAGAATTGTGTGATGATCCATGTTTGATTGCTACATGCTTCTGCAAATACGATCAAGACGACGAGCCTGCAGACACATCATCGATCGACACCCAACCCTTAGCGGCGGTGGACGGTCACTTCAATGAGAACCAGCACGAAACCCACCCTTCGGCATCGATCGATACTCACTGTCCTCCATCGGTCGACGGTTATGCCACAGATCAGAACAACGAAGACAATCAAGAAGATATAGTCTACATAGGGCAGCAATCCGTGAGAGGATACCAAAAACTAACAACTCAGAGTACAATGATTCTTACTTTGAAGTAGAAGCAGTCGAGTACCATGCGTTTTCACTCGAAGAGACTGGAGATTTCAGAGGATCCTATGAAAGCTGGAATGCAACATCGGTCGACGGTGGCTCTATATCGTCGATCGACGACAACCCAACAAGATGCAATGAAGATTATGGCTACTTCAGACCAGATGAGTTGGAATCATGAGAGACCCAGATGGATATGCACGGGCAATGGATGGAAGGATTATCAATGTGTCCAAGGACGATATAGCAGACATACTAGCTATGGCCAACGAATCAGGGAATATCTTCAGAAATCAAACTTCGGGTGAGGCAGTCAGTTCAGCATCGACCGATGGCAACAATTGGCCATCGATCGACAGTCACAACGCATCATCTGGACAGAGACTAGTAACAGAGGAGTTCTTCAAGACAAGCTTGATGGTGTTTACTTTTCTCAGGACTTTTTGAGGGATAGTACCAGATAAAATTTGGACGATATTTCAGAGCCCACATATGCCAGACTTAACATTCTGATGGGATGCATTCAAGCACTCGAAGAAAGGATGGGTAGATTGGCATTTGCTCAGAGGAAGATGGAAAATCAGCAAACCAGAGCAGATGAGGCTGTAAGAGGCTTTATCAGTGCATTGTTTGAGACGAGCAGAGAGTATGTGGATACGTGCTTTCCACATTGGTTTGATGAACCACCTTCCTAGTCCAGAAGTCAAAACGTCGAGCTTAAGACTATAACTAAGCGCTGAGTGGGAGACAACCCACAGTGTAGTAAATTCTATTTAGATTTTTCATTATCTAGTTATTAATTATTGTTTTTATTTAATTACTTTAGGTTTTCAAAGGAGAAGTAGAGCAATTCGAAACCAACATCGATCGACACCATGACATAGCCATCGGTCGATGGCTTGGATGGTTCACCATTGGTCGACACTCACAACTCACCATCGATTGACATTCCTTACGGAGTTTGGTAACCTCTAATTTCTCTCAACCTTTTACTTATTTTATTAACCAGTCCCAAAGAGATATTACTGGAGACAGTATGATTCAAGTCTGGGGGAGGTTCGCGGATGCTTTAATCTATTTTGAGCTTTTATCTATTAAGTTTTTTAAATTGTTTTTAATAGAGTCAAGAAGTGGATTATGATCATAACTTATTATTGACTAACCATACTTTTGCACCATTCTTAGACATGTTGATTGCAGAGATTACTAGAGAGGCCAAAGTGAATCATCCAGCCATTAGATCACACATACTAAGAAAGTTTGAAGAAACCAAAGCTGATTACCAACCTAATACTGACTACTTTGCTTGCTTTAGGGGGTGATCGGATTCCTCCAACAAGTCTGTAAGGTACTATTCTGGGTATCTGATTTCCCTATCTTTTTAGGATCTATAATAGAAAAAATTGAAATGATTTCCTGTGATGCAGAGGGGTAGGTACATTACCGATGATCCACTATTCTAATTCAAAAGAATGATAAAAAATTCTTGGAAGCGAGGGGTTGGTACATTACCGTTGACCCCATTATTCGCCTACAAATTTGTATTCAGCTAAAAAAATCGAAAATGAGATGGCAAGATGGACTGTAGGAGCATCATTGTCCATTGAATTTGAGATTCAAAAATATTCTGAGAGAAAAGAGGAAAGAAACAGATCATGAAAGACTTTTTACCTATACATGCAGGTTTGCAGGAGTTGAGTCCATGTGTCCTTTAATCGAGACTCCCAAGGTAAATCCTGCACTTTATTTTTATGCAAAGAAATGAGATTAGTAGAGGGGTGAGTAAAATTAGCATTTGTTGAGCTGCTGGTAGAATGGATTTGGTTGCTATACTAGGATAAGGCATATAAAGTTTCTCTTCGATTAACATTATTCGATGAGGCTGCAACATAGTAGGGTGATAGTCATACTTATACATTATGTGAGCCCCCGTTTTTCAAACCTCCTTCACATGCTACCTTTGTTTTTGTTTTCCTTGAGGACAAGAAAAGTGTTAAGTCTGGGAGAGTTGATATACCTTGTTATTTACCAGTTTAAGACTATCATTTGGACCCTATTTGGAGTCTGCTATGTATGCCTAGACTGTATTTTATAGTCTTTTCAGGTTAAGTACGTTTTGGAGCATTATGGAGATAATAGAGCTTGATAGAGCATTTAGAGAAGATATCCAGTAGCTGTTCACAATTAGCAAAGTCAGAGTCGAGGTCAAACCTGACCATCGATCAACGGTGCATGCTTACTGTCGATCGACGGTCTACTCGCAGAAGTATTGCCGACTTCCAGCCTAAGTCAAGACAAATTACAAGAATGCCCCTGAACGAGTTTTGACCTAATTTATAAAGGTCTTGCTATTGTTTAGGCATAGACACATATTTCATATCACAAATAATTATTTACATCTCTTTAGTTTTCTTAGTAGCTTTAGGGGAAAAGATCTGAACTCCTTCAAAGATTTGTATTAGAACCTCATTATTTATTCTATGTATTCTATTATTCAGTTTATCATGCTTTCTATGATTATGTCTGAGTAGTTCTCTTGTTAGATCTAGGATTTATTATAGTATTGATGAATTAGCCCAAAAATAGGATTGCTAGGATGAAGAGATATCAATTTTTGGAATTGTGTTTAATTCTTATGTTATAGAGTAGCTAACTAGAAACCTGAAATCAGGACATGGACAACTACGAGAGTAGGTTATGTGCCAGAATTAATTCAATTGAGCTAGGTTGTACATGTGAGAGCTGGTTTAATTAACCTAGCGGACAAAATTTCTGTCCGATAACCGTCGATCGACACTCGGCTTTAAGCCATCGATCAACGGTTGAATCCTCTGTTCGCATACGAGAGTTGGAACGAGAGGGGGTCGGATGTGTGATTAAGGTCCTTGCATATTCATAATTCCCTGCATCCTTTCCACTATAATTCACTTGCATGAAACCCTAGATTTATCTTTTCCATATTTGAATAAATTAACGTATTTAGATAATTTCCTTTTTGGAATAAAATCTCCAAACAAACCTCCTATTTATACCTTGCCTAGCTTAACCTTTAGAATTTAGAAATCTATTGTGTGCTTTCGCTCTCTGTGGATTTGCTCCCTAGGTACTAAAATTAGACCTCTCTTGGCAAGAGTAGTTTGTAGGGTTAATTTGATAGATTGCCTGCTTCAAAATAAAACTTAACCCGCATGATGTCAGCAAGGTTAAGACTAAATCCTTGCAACACCGCGAAACATCTTCAAGCCCGCGAACATTTCAAGCAAGAAACACGTCATACGAAAGAATAGCCAATCTTCAGCATCGCGAGACGTCGCATACGACAAAGGAACCGCTTTTCAGCAAAATTACCTTCTTCGATAAAAACACCTTCTTGGAAGACCAAATAGTCATATGCACTAAAATCTTCTCAAACACGCATCCTTCACGAAGAATCAAAAATGGTAATATAAACCATTATGCACAACAAACTCTTAACTTCCTAAACAGACTAAGCCATCTCACAGAGATAGCACTCATACATTCGACACAAGGATAATAGCACTATAAAAGAAATCTGAAATTTTGGTCATCACTTCCAGACGACTTACAAATTGTCTTTGGAGAGATGCTTGATTCCTACCGGACAAGTCGTATAAGCCGAGAACATATCACACTACTTGTCTTTGGCTCTCGCAGAGAATCAAAAGAAAGTTAGGGTGCGAATTTACGGAAATCGACGGTGTAAATTTACGAAAATCGACGGTGCGAATTTTGGTTCCCACAGTTTGGCATTAGAAGGAGGGGGGGGGTACTGATTACTCTAATTTATGGCCACAAAATGCTTGATCGAAACAATGTCTGGAAATATGAAAGACAATATCGCAGCACTGACTACTCCTATGGCCAACGCTTACGCAAACAATGTAGTGCTCGACAAAATCGAATACCTAGTCGTCAATTTTCGCCACAAGAAGAACACCAAAACGAGTTCGCGAAAATTGAGTTGGAGAAATCTCAGCTCGTAAGGGTTCGTCCAAAAGAAGTTTTACGAAAATTTTTAGGAAAATAAAACCCGCTCTCCTCGAAGTCACTGAGAAAATGTAGATTACTCTCGTAAATAGAAGATCGGCAAATTGAGTTGCCAATTCCCCACTGTTGTATTTCTTTTGAATAATTTTCGAAAAACCAAAATTGATCTCTATTGAATCACTCGAAACTTAAAACAACTGATGAAGTCTAAACTAAGCAATACATGAGATCGTATCCCTAACTGATAAAATATTTTCTGAAACCTAATATTTCGAAAAATACAAGCTTCGATTCTATAGTAATATATTCATTGAATTCTCGATGATTGTCACTTAAGCTTACTTCGAAAAATTACTCAAAACTCCTTCGGATCAATCCAACGGAAATAAGAATATTTATGATCAAGTTTAGTCGGGACAATTAAACCCATAACAGCCAGAGTTTCTGATACTAAAACGCAGAAACTAAATTGTGAACAGCCGCAAAACGTGAATTTTCCGAAAACTCGAAAACATGTTTATGAAGCAGCATTCGTAAAATTAAACTCATAATATTTTTGGAATAACTTTCATCAAATTGAACTCATAACATTTTGAATAACTTTCGTAGAATTAAGCTCAGCAACATTTTACGAGGTAGCTTTCGTAAAATTAAACTCGACAATATTTTACGGAACATCATTAGTACAATTAAACAAGTTAATATTTATGATATAACTTTCATAGCATAAATTTGACAACATTTACGAAACTACTATCGTAAACAAACGTCCAAGCGATTCGGAAACGTTCGGAAAATCAAACAAAGATCATACGAAAAGACTCTCAGAGGAGGAAAGAGATGGACCGAGATCTGAGAAGTGAACTTCGCCCATCAGCCTTTTTCCATGGCCTCACTTTCCTCTCTTTCCAACCTCATGGCCTATAACCTTTCAGCAAAGCCTTATCATCATATAAGTCTTCCTGAAAGACCTTGGCATCTCATGGTCACCCTTGTCTATTCGTAAACGCCAAAAGACTTTCGACGAATGGTGGACAAAAACAAAAAAAAGAAGGGGAAATGAGCAAGCAAAACGGAGGAGAGACAAAACCGCACATCCGAGAAAACTAAGGTATGTCAGACTTGGAAATTTTGAAATCAAACTTGGAGTTTTCGTAGGAAGGTCTAAGAAATAAAATGCGTCCGCGATTGCCGTAAACTTTAGGGAACTCAAAATCTAGGCGGATAATCCAGCGAACTAAGTCTTATGCGATTTTCCCTATCTCGATCTTCGTTCCTTAACTGTTCATGCAGATCTTGTAAACCGATCTAAATCTCGCAAAACCGAGAAACGATCGCCACACATATTCAGCTCCTAAAGAAAGAAAGAACTAGAGACACAAACATCGTCTTAAAACCGACTCGTTCCTAGCAATTTTATTAAAACCAACATATTCCTAGTCATCAACCCGAAAACCACCAAATCACAATCCGAACGTCGTCTTTAAATCGAACCAGATTGTTGATCATCCCAATCCTCAAAAGAGAAAACATATACAACCCTTTAAAATATCGGTTCAACCATTTTCATTTTTAAAAATGGAGGGAGTAGGTGCGTATACTATACTCGTATACTTCCATACTTCAAAATATTTTGCCTCTGCATCAACAAAACGCTTTTGACAAAGCAAACTCCCACAGAAACCGGAAAAAAAACATTTAGGCAATGTGATGCCTCATTAAAACTCCCCAAACGGCAACGACAATCTAAGATTCGTCTAAACGCTAGAAGCGTATATAAACCATCACGCAATAATCTTGAGGACAATACAACATATCTTGTCGAAATCATGCGTTTAGAAAACGTGTACCAATATCAAACTGAAAGTCGACGATTAGCCAATGTGTTGAAGACCTTTTCGACTTAATAAAGAGAGTTTCGTATAAAAAATAAAAACAATTGTATGAGAAATCTTCAAGCATAAAAAGCATCAAAGCATTGCTTTCAGTTTTCGTTGAACCAATTGAGTCACGGAAAAGCATCAAAAAAAGTTGCGGCAAAGAAATATCAAGAATAAAAGTAGCAGCGAGCACAACAAAGAGAACGCTTTCTCCCTGCTCGTTGACTAGATATACCGCTGGTTGACCAATTCGTCCCGCTCGAGAAAAGAATATATCATGAGAATCCTCTCAAAACCCTATGAAAACGTTCCATGACTAGATCATAACTAAATATAGTTCAGTAAAACTCCAAGAGTAACTCTGAACAACTTTCATCAAAGATTGAAATCAAAGTGGAAAGTTTCTCATAAAATTTGCGGAAACATCGCTACTTTGACATCACCATACATAGCGCCGATTTACTATCTTCATAAAACCGGTGACCCATTACTTTTGTATGACTCTGGCATACTTGACCTCTCAATCTTGACAAACGTTCTTTGGCCCTCGACCAATTATGCTTTCCAGTACAGTTTCAAACCAAAATTCGGCATCACCTTTAAGACAATTCTAAAATAACATGACCTTAATATTAAAACGAAAGTGCCGTGGTCTGATCCTTGACAAGCAACGTCCTCGACTATGCGGCTGAACACATCCTTTGTGCCAAGCCAAAACATTTGAGCAACCACCGCTCCACCCGATCACTTAAACGTCTAAACGACAATCTGCGATTTGTCTAAAATTGCATATTGGCGATTTCGCAAATAATTATTGTTAACCCAGAATCAGAAATTATACGATAAAGTCTTCACAACGAGACTCAGTCCTAATAACCAAACGGTTAACGGGAAGCTTGAACTTGTCGAAAAGTCGATCAAGTTCTATATACTCCAAAATTCACTTTAAGCCCGTAATATTTTACCCATAAAAACGCGACATGTAAGGAAAAACTTGTAACAAAGCTCATGGAGCCATACAACACATCCTTAAAAATACACGAAATAAATCTCGGAGGGCCGACCCTTCACAAAGAACGAAGGAAAACGCTTCTTCCCATGGACAAATCTACGTGACCCCTTGGTCCTAATTCCTCTATCATAAATCAAATTACTTAACATTTAAACAGGAACAACAATTTTGGCTGCGAACAACCGCAGACAAACCAAAATATTTCTCCAACACAAAGTTAAGACTAAACCCTTCCAACACCACGAAACATCTTCAAGCCCGCGAATATTTCAAGCACGAAACACAGCATATTAAAGAAAAAATCCATGCTCAGCATCGCGAGATGTCGAATATGCCAGAAGAGTTTTTTTCGACAAAATTACCTTCCTTGATAAAAACACCTTCTTGGAAAACAAAACAGTAATACTCACTAACATCTTCTCAAAAACATATCCTTCACGAAGAATAGAAAACGGTAATATCAACCATTATGTTTGTTTCTGATCACAACAAAATCTTAACGTCCTAAACAGACTAAGCTATCTCATAGAGATAACTCTCATACACTCAGCACAAGGATAATAGTGCTATAAAAGAAATCCGAAATTTTGGTCAGCATTTCCAAACGACTTAAAAAATTTCTTTGGAGAGATGCTCAATTCGTACCAGAAAATCGCATAAGCCGAGAACCTATCACGGACTTTAAATTTGTATGGAATCAGATCAAAAACGATACGAGAAACGTAAGCCAAAGTAGTCATCACACCCCCTAAACCGTTATTAGGCCTAGGTCTTGCCCTAAACCCAGCCGACTAGTCTCTAAAATCTCTAGGCATGATATCAAAATGATACGAGATCCCAAAATATGCCGCTTCGTTTGTATTCCAACGTTCACAAAATTCCGAAAATTTAAAATTTTCAATCATTCTCATCTAAGACAAACAGCGAATATAACGATCTACAAAGAGTTAGATATGAGATGAAAACTAATATTCTTCTCTCTACATTCACACGAATACAAACATGCTCTTAAAACGCTGAACACAATTCATTAGAAAGAAGTCGCGAAGCGGCTGGGTTTAAAGCCACACGTGGCCAGTCCCAAAAATATAAAAACGGCCACATTTGGGTAAAGCAAACAGCCAACAAGGCTAATCTCGAGGCCGAAAAGGTCCAATATAAAATGCCATCAGCAGAAACATGCTCGATAATCTCTACACGAAACATAACTAAATTGTAAAGGTCTCATTGGAAAAACAGATCATAAGAATCTTAACTCCAAGACGAACTACAAAAGGCTTGATCCCATCAACAAGGGTTTACAAGGTGCAACCCCAATCTTATCACATTCCATTCTCATGAGGACTAAAGAATAAAAGTCCAATACTTATAAGAGAATAAGGGTGAGACAGTTCTCTGCATTAAAATAATCAAAAAAATTCTTTCGAGGAAAGTTTCTAGTCGTAGATTCCGATTAATACATCACTCGCCCGCAAGAATCACGCCCGAAACTTACGATCTGGGGGTCTAACTGTTGGGGTCAAAAACGGTAATCTCGAAATCAATGTCTAGGATCACAGGTATAGGTCTTGTCGGTCGATGCTTGTCTTCTTTCTCTGCATATCGTAAGTTCGAGTTTATCGGGCTAAGAGAATAGTAGTTCTTGTCCTTTATTGTTCCTGGTGTTTCTTTGCATGCACCTGAAAAACAAAGGAAAATAAAAATTTAGTAACTTGAAAGTAGTAAGAAACCTAGACTTAATCCTAAAATTAAATATAATGACGATCAATGCTCCACGGCAACGGCGCCAAATTTTACATGTGTGTTTTAATTGTTCTAGCAGGGTATAAATATCCTAAACAATTAACTAGCAAATTAACACTAGTCTTAACACAAAAATAATACTCTTGCCAAAAGAGATCAGGTGTAGTACTTAGGATCGAATCCACAGAGAACAATGACACACAATAGATTTCTTGTTTCTAAAGATTAATCTAGGTGAATATATATATATATATATATATATATATATATACTAGTGGCAAACAATCAATTAAAAATATTCCTTATCAAGAAGTAGAGATACAATATGGAAATATGCTAAGAATGCAAATATGGAAATATTCTAATAAACTAACTAGATGCAAATGTAAATATGCTAGATTTAGGGTTTCAAGCCTAATGGATTATAGGGAATAGGAAGCACGGAAATGTAAATATTCTAGAACTCAAATATTAACTATTATGACCCTTTTAAGTCCAACTCTCGTATGCGAGCAAAAGGAAAGACAATCGATCGACGGCTAAGGCCTGATATCGATCTACGGTGAAATCAGAAGGAAGTGTGAACGATATTTTATTAGTCCACCAGACTTATTAGACTAGCGCTTGCATGCGCCTAACAGCCTAGTTCAATGGAGTCTATTATGGCACAAAACCTATTCTCGTAGTCTTACATGTCCTAATTTCGAGACATAATTAGCTACCATAGAATGCAAGCATTAAGCACAACTCAATTGATTGATATTAACTTAACCTAGAAATCCTACTTTTGGGCTAATCCATGATTGCTACCATTCAATCCTAAATCTAGTTGATAACTACTCAGACATAATTAAAGAAAGTACAATAGTCTGAATATAATGCATTGATAAAATACTGGGGTTCCAATACAAATCTTCCTTGGGAGTTATGAATTTTCTCCCCTGAAAATCCTAAAACTATAGATAGAATAAAGCTCTGTAAGTTGTCAAACGTAGCCTAAAAATGGCATAGAAACACATAAATATAAATACCCTAAAAATTAGGTCAAAACTCATCACGGCATTCTCGTCATTTGTCTCTAACTTGGGCTTTAAATATGCTGTCTATGATTTGGACGTCGATCGATGGCAAGTGTGCATCATTGATCGATATTGGTCTTTTAACACTGGTCGATTCCATGGTTGTGTCGTCGATCGACGATAGTCTTGTACTTTGACTCCTCAAATGGTCAACAACGGATTCTTCTCCTCTAAATGCTCCAAAAGCTCCAAGTATCTCCATATGTCTCCAAAACGTTCATGGACCTGTAAATACTCCAAAACATAGCCTAGACCAACATAATATACCATAAATAGAGCATATAACATGGCCTAAAACTGGTAATAAATAGGCTATATTAAAAAAACACGTCGGAAATACATACAATGTAAAGTTGGATCAACCTATCTGACTCGCCCGTTGGTGAGTTGGAAGAACCACATCCAACTCTCCATCAGCCGAGTTAGATCGACCAATCCAACTCGCCATCAGGCGAGTTGGATGCACCACATCCAACTAGCGATCAGACGAGTTGGATCGACCAATCCAGCTCGGGTGATGGCAAGTTGGTTGCACGACATCCAAATAGCCATCAGGCGAGATGGATCAACCAGTCCAACTCGCTTGATGGCGAGTTGGATCGATTAGTCCAGCTCGCTTGATGGCGAGTTGGATGCACCATATCCAATTCGCCATCAGCCGAGTTGGATCGACCAGTTGACAACGTGCGGTTAAGGTTTATTTTAAATGCATGCAAACTATCAAACTAACCCTACGAACTACTCTTGCCAAGAGATGTCAAATTACAGTACTTAGGGATCTGACAGTGTGCGGGTTAAGATTTATTTTAATGCATGCAATCTATCAATTTAATTCTACGAACTACTCTTGCCAAGAGAGGTCAAGTTGCAGTAGTTAGGAATCGAATGCACTGAGAGCGAAGGCACACAATAGATTTCAGTATTTCTAATGGCTAAGCTAGGCAAGCTATAAATAGAGGATTTATTGTAGTGTATCAGAAAACGAAACTGTCTAACATACTAAAGTTGATTCAAATATGGAAAAACGATAGTTCTTGGGTTTCATGCAAGTGAATTATAATTGATAGAATGCAAGGAATTAATAATATGCGAGGACATAAGTTAACTAGTGTGACCCCTTCTTGTCCCAACTATCGTATACGGACAGAGGAGTAGAGCGTCAATCGACGGCTAAGGCCAAGTGTCGATCAACGTTAATCAAACATGAAGTTTGTCTACTAGGTTAATAAAACCAGCTCTCGCATGTATCTAACAATCTAGCTCAATGGAATCATTTTGGCATAGAACATACTCTCGTAGTTGTCCATGTTCTAAGTTCAGGTTTCTAGTTAGCTACTCTAAAACGCAAGCAATAAGTACAATTCCAAAGATAGATATTTCTTCATCCTAGCAATCCTATTTGGGGCTAATTCATCATTACCATTATGAACCATAAATATAACATGTGAATTACTCAGACATGATCATAGATGATATAGCCTATTTATTACCAGTTTTAGGCCATGATATAGGCTCTATTTAGGGTCTATTATGTGTGTCTAGGATAGGTTCTGGATTATTTACAGGTCCATGAACGTTTTGGAGATATATAGAGATACTTGGAGATTTTGGAGCATTTAAAGAAGAAGAATCCGTAGCTGACCATTTGAGGAGTCGAAGTACAAGATTGTAGTCGATCGACGACACAACCTTGGAGTCGACCGATGATAAAAGACCAAGGTCGATCGATGCTGTGCACTTGCCATCGATCGACATCCAATTCGCAGACAATCGATTTAAAAGCCCAAGTTAGAAGAAAAATGACAAGAATGCCCTAGATGAGTTTTGACCTAAGTTTTAGGATTTTATATTTATGCTTATGTATTAAGAGCATGCAGAGTGTTCATGCAAGGCTTGACACAACTTACAAAGCTTTGTTATAGTTCTAGCTCTAGGTTTTTAGGGGAAAAGATTCATAACTCCTTAAGGAGATTTGTATTGGAACTCCAATATTTTATCTATGCATTATATTCAGACTACTGTTCTTTCTTTAATTATATCTGATTAGTTATCAACTAGATTTAGGGTTGAATGATAACAATCATGGATCAGCCCAAAGTACGATTTCTAGGTTAAGTTAATATCCATCAATTGAGTTGTGCTTAATGCTTGCATTCTAGAGTAGCTAACTAGGATCTCGAAAGTAGGACATTGACGACTATGAGAGTAGATTATGTGACAGAATAGACTCCATTGGAATAGGCTGTTAGGCGAATGAGAGAGCTGGTCTAATAAGTCTAGTGGAGTTATCAAATCTCGTTCACACTTCCTTCTGATTTAACCGTCGATCGACATCAGGCCTTAGCCGTCGACCGATGGTCTTTCCTTTTGCTTGCATACAAAAGTTGGAGTTAAAAGGGTCAGAATAGTTAATATTTGAGAGACTAGTTAATATTTGAGTTTCAAATATTTACATTTTCGTGCTTCCTATTCCCTATAATCCATTAGGCTTGAAACCCTAGATCTAGCATATTTACATTTTCATCTAGCCAGTTTATTAGAATATTTCCTATATTTTCATTATTAGCATATTTCCATATTGCATCTCTACTTCTTGATAAAAAATATTTCCTTAATTGATTGTTTGCCACTAATATATATACTCACCTAGCTTAATCTTTTAAAACAAGAAATCTATCATGTGTCATTGCTCTATGTGGATTCGATCCCTAAGTACTACACTTGATCTCTTTTGGCAAGAGTATTATTTGTATGTTAAGACTAGGGTTAATTTGATAGTTAATTGTTTAGGATATTTATACCTTGCTAGAACAATAAAAACACGTGCGTCAAATTTGGCGCCGTTGCCGGGAAGCATTGATCGCCATTAGATTTAATTTTTAGGATCTAGTCTAGGTTTGTTACTACTTTCAAGTTACTAAATTTGTTATTTTCCTTTGTTTTCAGGTGCATGCAAAGACACACCAGGATCAATAAAGGACAAGAACTACTATTCTCTTACCCCGATAAAATCGAATGTACGATCTTGCAAAGAAAGACGACAAGCATCGATCAACAACACCTATACTACGTCGACCAACGCTTCTTTTCGGACAGCATCGACCGACATCAGAACCGAAGAATCGACCGACACTGATCACATAGCACCGATCGATAGCGACCTACCCACGTCGATCGACTGAAGCATATGAGTTATGATGGTTGCGACTTTAGTATTGACACAGGATGAGAATGGGAACCTGTGTGACCTTGACGGTCATCTGCGTAATGCAGAAGGTCAAAAGATAGACGATCATGGGATCATAATCCCTGATACAGAAGCAGAAGCAGACGCTGCAGTAGTTCAACCTGAAGGTAATGCCCAAGCTGCTCAGAGATCACTAGCTGGCTACAGCCGTCTAGACCAGTTCTACACCAACAGATCCGCCATTTGTCCTCCAACTTTTCAGAGAACGGTTTTGAGATAAAGCCTGCTTTCTTCGGACTTGTAGCACAAACACCTTACCGTAGGTTGCGACATGAGCACCCAATGGATCATCTGGAGCGATTTGAGGATATAGTGACTGCTATTAAAGCTAATGGAGTCCCCAAAAACTATCTCTTTTGTAAGCTTTTCAAGTACTCACTCGTTGGAGAAGCTTCATATTGGCTTAAGTAGTTACCACCAGGATCCCTGACATCCTAGACTGACAACAAGAACGCCTTCTTGCGTAACTTCTTTGATGACACAAGAGCAGGAGATCTGAAGAGCAAGATTGCTAATTTTTCACAAGACCCTTCAGAATCTCTCAGAAACTTCTGGATCAAATTCAAATCATAACAAAGAGATTGTCCACATCACGGGTTAAACAAAGTGCAACTTCTCAGCAATTTCTTTAGAGGTATTGGATTACCGTATCAGATGGCTTTGGACACAGCTAGTGAGGGAAATTTCAGTACTAGGAATCCTGAAGAAGCCACAAGGTTGACTGAGAATATTGCATCCAACAGCAGCACCAAGAACACAGACTTTGAAAGGAAGAAATCAACTCCAACTTTGAGCAAGGAACATATGGAAGAGGTAAATGATAAACTGGATGGTGTTCAGAAATTCTTCAAGAAGCAGGTCACTTTTGCATAAGTAGAAGCAATAGTCTTGAGATGATGAGATTGTAGAAGAGGATGTGAACTACATTGATGGGAATGGTTTCCAGAGACAAGGGAATCTAGGTTTCAACAGGAACTCCTATGGGAATGGTCAAAGAAGTAATTTTAATCAGGGTTCATAGTGAAAACCCTTCAACAACAACAAAACTTATGGATCTTCTTACTACCAGAATCCTCCTCTAGAGACTCAAGAAAGCAAGACTGAAGCAATGGTTGACAGAGTTTAAGAGGGACAGCAGAAAATGACTGTGGATTTCAATGGAAAGATAGATGGGCTGTTCCTCAACCTCAACACCAAGTTCGAAAATCTCAACACCCATGTGAAGAAGCTAGAGAATCAGGTGCTTCAAACAAGTGAGACCATTAGGAGGCATGAGAGACTTATCAAGGAGAAGATAGAGGCTGGACAGAAGCACCACGTCAATGCATTGATTGATGATGATTTTTGGCAGGAAGTTAAGAGGGAAAGGCTTCAAGAAGGATATTTTTGTGTGGAAAGTTTGATGTCATTAGACAGTTCGCATTGGTGTCGATCGACACCAAGCAGTGAGCATCGATCGACAGCGATTCCTGCAATATCATTAACTTTGGGTGATTCGACTAATGTCGATCGACACCTACACGAGAAAATCGACCGACAGAGAGATAGAAGAATTGATCGACAATGCGACCTGAGCATCGATCGACATATGAGGAAGTCAGTTCGAATGCCAAGAATCACTGTGAATTTAATTGTGCATCCAACCACAACGGTTTCAGAACAAAATACTGACACATCTGAAAGTATGGATCTTGATAGAGAGATGAGGGACACTCCAAGAGGAAGCAAAATATCCCCAAACATCTACGCAGAGAAGCCAATTAAAAGGAGATGGATAGCTCTACAAAAGAGTTTTCAAAATTCCTTTAGATACTCCTTTTGATGAAGCTTATTATACTCACATGTTGTGGATGTTTTTCAGGGAAACAAGGGCAACAGACAATGATGTAAAGATCATGTTCAATCATCTCAGAGAGAAGATGAAACAGAGGACTTGTCTGAAGAAGACAAGTGATCTTGGGAAGTTCGTGGTTCCATGCTTCATATAGGGCAACGAATACCCCAATGCCCTCTGTGATACTGGATCATCAGTGAGTATTATGCCAAAAACTATGGCAGAGGCGCTGAACCTGAAAGTGGAACCCTCCTATGATTCCTTCACATTTGTAGACTGCTCAAAAGTGAACTCATGAGAGATGATAAAAGATGTTCCCGTACAAATTAACAACATCCTAGTTCCAGTAGACTTCCACGTGATAGACATCAGGATATATTAGAACTCTTCAATACTACTTGGGAGAGCATTCATGGCTACCGTGGGAGCTATCTGAGATATGAAATTAAACAGGTTGTATCTATCTCTAATTGATCAAAATATTTTCTATGAACCTGTCAAGAATAAGAACAGGGCTACTTTGATTGAATTGTCTAATGATTTAGAACTTGTGGCCACATGCTTTTGCGATTATGACTTCAATGAAGAGACAGAAGATGGAGCATCGATCGATACCCAGCCCAAACAATCGATAGATGCGTTTGCAGTTCAGAAATCGGTCGATACCCACCCTTCGCTATCAATCGACGACCCTACTCCAGAACAGATCAACAACTGCCACGCAGATGGTGGTTACAACCCAGCCTACCCCGAGTACGACGAAGACTACAGAGAAGAAGAGATAATCGAGTACCATGGTATTGCTATGGAAGAGGCTGGTGTTTATCACATTTCCCATTGACTCAGGAAATCGGCATCGATCGACGGTAACCCTACGCCATCGATCGATACTGACCTAGAAGCAGCATCCGAACTAGATTCAACAGCAGAACGCGAGAAGGAATATGGTTATCTACAACCAGATGAGTTTGGTATCATGAGAGATCCAGACGGTCACGCAAGAGCTATGGATGGTAGACTAATAAATGTCACGAGGGAAGATATAGCAGATATACTTGCCATGGATAATGGAGCTGGAAACCTTTTCATGCAACAATTTGGTTATCGAGCATCGATCGATGGTCACCGTACACCATCGATCAACACACTTACAACATGCCAAAAGTACAATGAAGATTACAGAGAGGAAGAGCAGATTCAATATCGCGGCCTAGCATCATAAGACGCTGGCTGGGTGATGAACGCGAGAGTGGATAATCGAGCATCGATCGCCGGCTACTCCTGGCCATCAAACGACATCAGACGCGAACCAGAACAAAAACTTGGAGCAGAAGATACAAATATTGGTAATCTTAGACCGGATTAGTTCAGAATTTTCAGAGACCCAGAGGGACGTGCACAGGCTCTTTATGGGAGAATCCTACATTTATCCAAGGAGGATGTAGCATATTCCCTTATTATGGCTAATGGACCGGACAATATATTTGGATAGCAGCAGCTGCCATCGATCGATGCATATTATACAACATCGATCGAAGAACGAGACGATCTGTAATTTTCCATACACTCCCAAGCATCCTAGATCGATCAGCGGCAGCCACCGAGAATTGATCGACATAAACTTTCTGGAGGTACATAAATTTCGTCCTTCTAATGCCTACAATTCTCCACAATTGATTGACGCCAATATCAAGTCATCGACCGATTGGCGTTTCGAGCAAGGTACATGAGCTTATGATACTGAGGGCAAGATACTTTTCCATTGGGAAAAGAACGATGAGTATGGCATCTACAGAGATGAGAATGGTAATGCACAAGTTACAAAGGAATGAGTAGTGAATGTGCAAGCTGAAGACATCAGAGCAGTTCTAGAGAGAGCTTATTTTTTTGTGCAGAGCTACATATGTTTACCAGAACATGCAGCAAAGATCGCTATGTCTATGAAGGATCATAGGACACACAACATAGATAAGATTGATGATACCGTGCATGCAATCTATAGAGCTCATGAGATGTCACTGATGATTTCTACAAGAGGCTGGATGATGTCTATTATCCTATAGACAACTGCCGCACCGGTTTGACTGCATGCATGGATGAGATGAAGCAAGATTTGGATACTGTCAGAGACAACATGCGATTGGGGCAGACGGACTGGCATTGATCGACGGCAACATCAGGCCATCGATCGACACTGAAGCCAACAGACAGAAGACGGCAGCATAAATACAATTGGAAGATTGGTTTGATGAGATTGCTTTTTCTCAAAGCCTGATGAAGGAAGATATTTCTCAGCAATTAGAAGATTTATCAGAGACTAGAGTTGTCAGACTTAGAATGCTACAGCGTGGTATTGAGAAACTACAAGGGGGAATGCATTCAATGGAGTTTGCTAGTGCAGTTACAAGGAATGAGAAAACCAGAGGAGATGAAGCAATAAGGAGCTTCATTGGTACATGGTTACAGAAGAGTAAAGAAGATGTAGACGCTTGTTTTTCAAGTGTCGATCCACCTCCATACTAGTCAGAGAGTTCCTAGTCTCGAGCTTAAGACTATAACCAAGCGCTGAGTGGGAGACAACCCACTGTCTAGTAAGTCTTTATTTCGTTTTTACTTATACTACTATTTATTTCGAGTTCTACTTTCTTTTGTAGACTGTTTGAGTCCACCATCGATCGTGGCCATAGAGGCAACATCAGGCGACAATGGATCGCGGCCATCGATCGACCACACACGCCTACCATCGATCGATACTCTTTTATAGAGTCTAGTATCAAGTTTTCTACTTAAATTTTTTACTTATGATTTATTTTTCCTAACCAATCCGGGACAGATTATACTGGGGACAATGTAATTTAAGTCTGGGGAAGATTCGCTAATGCTATTTGATTTGTTTTGAGCTTTATTTCCTATATATATATAAGTTTTTCAAAAAAAAATTATTGAGTCAAGAAGGGGACTATGATCAAGGTTTATCATTGACTGACCACACTTTAGCACCATTTTTAAAAGGTTGTTTGCATAGATTACTAGAGATACCAAAGTGGATCATCCTGCCACTATATCACACTTGCTTAGAAAGTTTTAAGGAACCAAAGCTGATTTCCAACACTAATCATTACAGTGTCTGCTTGCTTTAGGATATTTATATCATGCTAGAACAATAAAACACGCATGTCAAATTTGGCGCTGCTGCCGGGGAGCATTGATCGCCATTAGATTTAATTTCTAGGATTTTGTCTAGGTTTCTTACTACTTTCAAGTTACTAAATTTTTCTTTTCCTTTTTTCAGGTTAACGCAAAGACACACAAGGAGCAATAAAGAACAAGCACTACTATTCTCTGACCCCGATAGACTCGAACGTACGATCCGCAAAGAAAGACGACAAGTATCGATCGACAGCAACAACACTGCGTCAACGACACTTCTTTACGGACAACATCGACTGAAATCAGAACTTGAGCATCGACCCACACTGATCACATACCAACAATCAACAACATCTTACCCGCATCGATTGACAGTAGCAGATGAGTTCATATGGTAGCAACATTAAAACTGACTAGGGATGAGAACGGGAACCTGCATGACCAAGATTGTCATCTGCGTAATGCAGCAGGTCAAAAGAAAGACGATCAGGGGGCTATAATCCCTGATACAGAAGCAGAAGCAAACACTGCAGCAGCTCTACCTGAAGCTAATACCCAAACTGCTCAGAGAACACTGGCTGACTATAACCGTCCAGACCAGTTCTACGTCAACAGATCCGCCATTCGCCCTCCAGGTTTTCATAGGATTGATTTTGAAATCAAGCCCGCCTTCTTCAGACTTTTAGCACAGACACCTTACCACGGGTTATGACATGAGCACCCTATGGATCATCTGGAGCGATTTGAGGATCTAGGTATTGCTATCAAATCCAATAGAGTCCATGAGAACTATCTCTTTTGTAAGCTCTTCAAGTACTCACTTTCTGGAGAAGATTCATATTGGCTTAAGCAGTTACCACCATGATCTCTGACATCCTCGAATGACATCAAGAATGCTTTCTTGCGTAGCTTCTTTGATGACGCAAGAGCATAAGATTTGAGGAGCAAGATTGCTACTTTTCACAAGAACCCTCAGAGTCTTTCAATAACTCCTGGATGAGACTCAACTCATACCAAAGAGATTGTCCACACCATGGGTTCAACGAAGTGCAACTTCTCAGCACTTTATTTAGAGGTATTGGATTACAGTACCTGATGGATTTGGACACAGCTAGTGAGAGAAATTTCAGCACTAGGAATCCTTAAGAAGCTACAAGGTTGATTGATAATCTGACATCCAACAGCAGCACCAAGAACACAGACTTTGAAAGAAATAGATCAACTCCAACTATGAGTAAGGATCAGATTGAAGAGGTCAAGGCAAAACTGGATAGTGTTCAGAAATTCTTCAGAAAGCATGTCACTTTGGCAGAGGTAGAAGCAATGGAGTCTGGAGATGATGAGATTGAAGAAGAGGATGTGAACTACAATGATGGGAATGGTTTCCAGAGACAAGGGAATCCAGTTTTCAACAGGAACTCCTATAGGAATGGTCAAAGGAGTAACTTCAATTAGGGTTCACAGCAAAAGCCCTTCAACAATAACATAACTTATGGATCTTCTTACTACCAGAATCCTCCTCCATAGACTCAAGAAAACAAGATTGAAGCAATGGTTGACAGAGTTTTAGAGCGACAACAAAATATTACTGTGGATTTCAATGGAAAGATAGATGGGTTGTATCTCAACATCAACACCAAGTTCGAAAATCTCAACACCCATGTGAAGAAGCTGGAGAATCAAGTGTTGCAAACAAGTGAAACCATTAGGAGACATGAGAGCCTGATCAAAGAGAAAATCGAGGCTGGACAGAACCACCATGTCAATGCATTGATTGATGATGATTTCTGGCAGGAAGTTAAGAGGGAAAGGCTCCAAGAAGAAGATTTTCGTGTGGAGAATTCAATGTCATTTGGCAGTTCGCACTGGTGTCGATCGACGCCAAGCAATGAGCATCGATCGACAGTAAATCATGCATCATCAGTAGCTTCGTGTATCATGCATCATCAGTAGCTTCGTGTGAATCAACTAACATCTATCGACATCTACACGAGACAATGGACCGACAAAGAGATAAAGGAATCGATCAACAGTGCGACCTGAGCATCGATCGATAGATGAGGAAGCCGGTTCGACTACCAAGCATCACTGCAAATTTGATTGTGCGTCCAACTAAAATGGTTTCAGAACAGTGCACTGACACATCTGAAAGTATGGAACTTGATAGAGAAGGTGGGGGACACTCCAAGAGGAAGCAAAAGATCCCCAAACATCTATGCAGAGAACCAAATAAAAAAGAGATGGATAGCTTTACTAAAAGAGTTTTAATAATTCCTTTAGATACTCCTTTTGATGAGGCTTATTATACTCACAGATTGTGGATGTTTTTCAGGGAAACAAGAGCGAGAGACGATGATATAGAAGTCATGTTCAATCATCTCAGAGAAAAGATGAAATAAAGGACATGTCTGAAGAAGAAAAGTGATCCTGGGAAGTTTGTGATTCTATGCTTTATCAAGGGCAAAAAATACCCTAATGCCCTCTGTGATACTGGATCATCAGTGAGCATTATGCCAATAACTATGGTAGAGGAGTTGAATCTTAAAGTGGAACCCTCCTATGATTCCTTCACATTTGTAAATTGCTCTAAAGTGAACTCAAGAGGGATGGTAAAAGATGTTCCAGTGCAGATTAACAACACCTTAATACCAGTAGACTTCCACATGATGGACATCAGGATAGATTGGAACACTTTACTACTGCTTGGAAGAGCATTCATGGCTACCATGGGAGCTATTTGCGATATGAAATTAAATGTTGTCTCTATCTCTAATTAATCAAAATAGTTTCTATGAACCTGTCAAGAATAAGAACAAGGCTACTCTAATTGAATTGTGTGATGATGCAGAACTTGTGGCCACATGCTTCTGCGATTATGATCTCAATGAAGAGTCGGAATATGGAGCATCGATCGACACCCAACCCAGACTATCGATTGACACGCTTGCAGTTCAGCAATCGGTCGATGCCCACCCTTTGTTATTGATCGACACTCACACTCCAGAACCGATAAACAACTACCACACAAATGGTGAATACAACACAGCCTACCCCGAGTACGACGAAGACTATAGAGAAGAAGAGATGATCGAGTACCGTGGTATTCCTATGGAAGAGGCTGGTGTTTTCATATTTCCCATCAACTCGGGAAATCAACATTGATCGACGGTAACCCAATGCCATCGATCGATACTGACCAAGAAGCAGCATCCGAAGTAGATTCAGCTGCAGAACGCGAGAAGGAATATAGTTATCTACAACCAAACGAGTTCGGTATCATGAGAGATCCAGACGGTCACGCAAGAGCTATGGAGAGCAGACTACTTAATGTCACGAGGGAAGATATTGCAGGCATTGTTGCCATGGCTAATGGAGCTGGAAACCTTTTCGCGCAACAGTCTGGTTATCGACCATCGACCAACGGTCACCATACACCATCGATAAACACACGTCCAGTATGTGAAGGAAACAATGCAGATTACAGAGAGGAAGAGCAGATTGAATATCGCGGCCTGGCTTCAGAAGACGCTGGCTGGGTGATGAACGGGAGAGTGGATAATCAAGCATCGATCATAGGCTACTCCTGACCTTCAAATGACATCAGACCCGAACTAGAACACGAACATGAAGCAGAAGAGACATATATTGGGTATTCTTAGACCAGATGAGTTCAGAATTTTCAGAGACCCAAGAAACGTGCACGGGGTCTTCATGGGAGAATTCTACATTTATCTAAGGAGGATGTAGAAGATACCCTTATTATGGCTAATGGGTTGGGTACTTTATTTGGACAGCAGCAGCAGCCATCGATCGACGCACACAATTCAGCATCGATCAATATTGAGGAGCAGAGGAACGAACCAATCCATACTGATCCATAAAATTTCATGCCACCATCGATCGACACCAACAGGACATCGATCGATTGGCGTTTCTAGCAAGGTACAAGGGCTTTCGATACTGAAGGCAAAAGACTTTTCTGCTGGGAAAAGAAAGATGAGTATGGCATCTATAAAGATAAGAAAGGTAATGCACGAGCTACAGATGGAAGGGTAGTAAATGTGCAAGCTGAAGACATCAAAGAAGTTCTAGAGAGAGCTAATTTGTTTGAGCAGAGCTACATCTATTTACCAGAACATGCAACAAGGATCGCTATCTCTAGGAAGGATCAAAAGACATACATCAGAGAAGAGACTGATGATATTGTGAATGCGATTTACAGAACTCAAGATATGTCACTAGATGATTTCACAAGAGATTGGATGATGTCTACTATCCTATAGACACCTGCCTCACTGGTTTGATTGTACGCATGGATGAGATGAAGCAAGACTTGGAAACTGTTCAGAGACAGCATGCGAATGGGGCAGACACCCGACCATCGATCGACGGCACCATTAGGCCATCGATCGACATTGAAGACCACGAACAGAAGATGACAGCAGAAACATAATTGGAAGATAGGTTCGATGAGATTGCGTTTTCTTAGATCCTGATTAAGGAAGATATTTCTCAGAAATTGGAAGATTTATCAGAGACTATAGTTGCCAGACATAGAATGCTACATCGCAGTTTTGAGAAACTACAAGAGGGTATGCATTCCATGGTGTTTGCGAGAACAGTTACAAGGAATGAGAAAACCAGGGAGATGAGGCAATAAGGAACTTCATAGTACATGGTTTCAAAAGAGCAAAGAAGATGTAGGCACTTATTTTCCAAGTGTTGATCCAACTTCCTACTAGTCAGAGAGTTCACAACGTCGAGCTAAAGACTATAACCAAGCGCTGAGTGGGATGCAACCCACTGTTTAGTAAGCTTTTATTTCGTTTTTACTTATAATACTACTTATTTCGAGCTATATTTTGTTTTATAGACTGTTTGAGTCACCATCGATCGACACCATAGAGGTACCATAAGGCGACACTGGATCGCGACCATCGATCGACCACACATGCCTACCATCGATCGATACTCTTTTACAGAGTCTAGTATCGAGTTTTCTACTTAAATTTTTTACTTATGATTTAATTTTTCCTAACCAATCCGTGACAGATTATACTGGGGACAATGTAATTTAAGTCTGGGGGAGGTTCGATAATGCTAGTTGATTTGTTTTGAGTTTTATTTGCTATATTTATATTTAAGTTTTTCAAAAAGTTTTATTGAGACAAGAAGGAGACTATGATCAAGATTTTTTATTGACTAACCACACTTTAGCACCATTTTTAGAAGGTTGTTGCAAAGATTACTAGAGATACCAAAGTGGATCATCCTGCCATTATATCACACTTGCTTAGAAAGTTTGAAGGAACCGAAACTGATTTCCAACACTAATCCTGACATTATTTGCTTACTTTGGGGCTTGGTATACACTTGAGATACTCCCGAGATGCAGAGGGGTAGGTAAATTACCTATGACCCTATTATTATAATTTGGAGGCACGATCACACATTGTTGGAAGCGAGGGGTAGGTACATTACCGATGACCCCAACTATTCGCCTACAACTTTGCCGAAAAAGAAAAAGAAAAAGAAAAGAAAAGAAAAAGAAAAGAAAAGAAGAGGAACATCGAAAATGAGATGGCAAGATAGACTGCATCAGCATCATTGTCCATTAAGTTTGAGATCTAGAAAGATTCATAGAGAAAAGGGGGAAGAAAGGAATCAGAAAAGACTTTGTGCCTAGTTGTTCAGATACTTGCAGAGGTAGAGTCCATGTGTACTTTGATCGATACTCCCTTGGTAAAGCCTGCATTTTATTTTATGCAAAGAAATGAAATCAGTAGAGGAGTGAGTCAGACTAGTATTTGCTAAAACGTTGGTAGACTGGATTTTGTTGCTATACTTGGATAGGGTATATAAAATTTCTCTATGATTGACTTGATAGGATGTGGTTGCAGCAACGTAAGGTGACAATTATTCTTAGACATTATGTGAGTGTCCGCTTTTCAGAACCTCTTTCACAAGCTTAGTTTGCTTGAGGACAAGCAAAAGGTTAAGTCTGGGGGAGTTGATATAGCCTATTTAATGTCATTTTAGGCCATGTTATAGGCTCTATTTAGGGCCTATTATGTGTGTCTAGGATATGTTTTAGAGTATATACAGGTCCATGGACGTTTTGGAGATAAATGAAGATACTTGGAGCTTTTGGAGCATTTAGAAGAGAAAAATCTGTAGATGACTATTTGAGGAGTCGAAGTACAAGATTGTCGTCAACCAATGATGAAAGACCAAGGTTGATCGATGTTGCACACTTGCCATCGATCGATGCGCAACTCGCAAGACAGCCGATTGAAAAGCCCAAGTTTAGAAGACAAATGACAAGAATTACCTAGAAGAGTTTTGACTTAGGGTTTAGGGTTTTTATATTTATGCTCATGTATTGAGAGTATGCAGAGTGTGCAAGTACAAGCGTAGGCAAGGCTTGACACAACTCACAAAGCTTTATAGTTTTAGGTTTTTAGGGGAGAAAATTCATAACTCCTTACAGAGATTTATATTGGAACCCAAGTATTTTTTATCTATGCATTCTATTCAGAAAATTGTTCTTTCTTTGATTATGTCTGAGTAGTCATCAACTAGATTTAGGGTTGAATGGTAGCAATCATAGATTAGCCCAAAAATAGGATTGCTATAAGTTAATATTCATCAATTGAGTTGTGCTTAATGCTTGCATTCCAGAGTAGCTAACTAGGATCTCGAAAGTAGGATATGGACGACTACGAGAGTAGATTCTGTGCAAGAATAGACTCCATCGAACTAGGCTGTTAGGTGCATGCGGGAGCTTCTCTAATAATTCTTGTGGACTTCCTTTTGATTTTACCGTCGATTGACATCAGGCCATAGCCGTCGATCGATGGTCTTTCCTTTTGCTCGCATACGAGAGTTGGAGTTAAAAGTGTCAGAATAGTTAATATTTAAGTCCTAGTACATATAAATATATGTGCTTCCTATCGACTATAATCCATTACGCCTGAAACCCTAGATCTAGCATATTTACATTTGCATCAAGTTAGTTTATTAGAATATTTTCATATTGCATTATTTCCATATTTGCATTTTAGCATATTTCCATATTGTATCTGTACTTCTTGATAAAAAATATTTCCTTAAATGATTGTTTGCCACAAATATATATATATATATATATATATATATATATATATATATATATATATTCATCTAGCTTAATCTTTAGAAATACGAAATCTATAGTGTGTCATTTCTCTCTGTGGAATCAATCCCTAAGTACAAACCTGATCTCTTTTGGCAAGAGTAATATTTGTGTGTTAAAGTCTATGGTTAATTTGATAGTTATTTTTTAGGATTTGTATACCCTGCTTGAACAATAAAAACACGCATGTCAGAACCCCATTATCTATTCTATGCATTTTATTACGGGAAAATTTCATAAAAATACCCCAACTAAATTTCATTAAGCCTTTAAAACTCAATCTTTTTTGTTACCTGATTTAATACCCCAACAAATATTTTGCTCATTATAATATAAAAACTTTTAAAATTCTGCCCATTTTAATACCCAAACTTTGTTTATTTTAGTTAAAATACTAATAATTTTCAAATGAAAATTAAAAAATCTCTAAAATTTACAAAAATTTCTCAAAAAGTCTAATTTTACTGTATGTTTGAAAAATAAAAGTAGCAAAATTGTTTCTAATATTAAACTTTGTAATAAATTTTCTATTTTTAATATCGAATTTAGTTTGTTTTTTGAAATATAAAACAAATTTATTTTCTTACATTCAAAATTATTTTTTTTTAAATTAAATTTTCTCGCTAATTTATTTACCTTCTTTCCTAAATATTAAAATAAAATTAGCAATTTTCATATTTTCTCTTAGATTTTAGAGATTTTTTAATTTTTGTTTGAAATTTATTAGTAATTTTAATTAAAATAAATAAATTTTGGTTATTAAAATGGGTAGACTTTTAAAAGTTTGTATATTATAATGAGAAAATAATTAGTTGGGGGTATTATACCGGGTAGCGAAAAAGTTTGGGTATTGGAAAGCTTAATGAAATTTAGTTGAGTTATTTTTATGGAATTTTCCCTTTTATTATTCAGTTTATCATGCTTTCTATGATTATGTCTGAGTAATTCTCTTGTTAGATTTAGGGTTCATTATAGTTTTGATGAATTAGCCCAAAAATATGATTGCTAGGATAAAGAGATACTTATCTTTGGAATTGTGTTTAATGTTTGTGTTATAGAGTAGCTAACTAGAACTCTTAATCTAGGACATAGACAACTACGAGAGTAGGTTTTATGACTGAATTGATTCCATTGAGTTAGGTTGTTAGATACATGCAAGAGCTGGTTTAATTAACCTAGCGGACGAACTTCCTGTCGATAACCATCGATCGACACTAAGACTTCGCCGTCGATCGATGGTCGACTCCTCTGTTCGCATACGAGAGGGGGCTGGGTTGTGATTAAGGTCCTAGCATATTCATAATTTCTTGCATCATATTCATTATAATTCACTTGTCTGAAATTCTAGATCTATTTTTCCCATATTTGAATTAGTTAACTTATTTAGACAATTTCTTTTTTTTTGGAATAAAACCCTCATACAAACCTCCCAGTTATAGCTTGTCTAGCTTAGTTTTTAGAATTCGAAAATCTATTGGGTGCTCTCACTCTCAGTGGATTTGATTCCTAAGTACTAAAATTTGACTTCTCTTGGCAAATATACTTTTAAGAGTTAATTTGATAGATTGTCTGCTTAAATATAAACCTTAACCTGCACGCTGTCAAATTCGGCACCGTTGTCGGGGAACAAGGATCGCCATTCGATTTATTTTCTAGGGTTTAGTCTAGGCTTCTTCTTTTATTGCAAGTTACTGATAATTTTCTTTTCTTGTCTTTCAGGTGCATGCCCAGCAGTAACAAAAGCCAAAAGAACAAGGATTTACTCTTCTCAGACCCATTGCAATCAAACGGTCAATCCGCAAGCAGACGCGACTAGCATCGATTGACAGCATCACTCGACCGCCGATTGACACAAACACATCAACATCGATTGACATATCCATTTGAGATGAGCGAGGACACCAGTATGACCTTGAAGGTCATCTGCGTAACGCAACAGGTCAGAGGATTGACAAACAGGGAGATGTGATCCCTGAACCAGAAGGAGACTCTGCAGTAGCTCAAATTGAAGCTGTCGTCCAAGCTGCTTAACGGACACTGGCAGACTACAATCGTCCAAACCAGTTCTTTGCTAATAGATCCGTCATTCGTCCTCCAGGTTTCTAGAGGAATGATTTTAAGATCAAACCGTCCTTCTTCGCACTTGTTGCGCAGACACCCGACCATGGAATGCGACATGAGCACCCTATGGATCATCTGGAGCAATTTGAGGATCTAGTTTCTGCTATTAAGGCCAATGTAGTCCCTGAGGACTATATATTCTGCAAGCTCTTCAAGTACTCACTTACATGAGATGCTTCACATTGGCTTAAGAAACTACCACCAGGATCTCTGACATCCTAGACAGACATCAAGAATTCATTCCTCCACAACTTCTTTGATGATGCACGAGCAGAAGACTTGAGAAGCAGGATTGCTACATTCACACAGAAACCTGGGAAATCTTTTAGAAGCTCTTGGTTCAGATTCAAGTCCTACCTGAGAGACTGCCCACACCACAGCTTCAATGAAGTGCAACTACTTAGCACTTTCTTCAGAGGTGTTGATTTGCAGTGCCAAATGGCCTTAGACACAGCTAGTGAACGAAACTTCAACACTAGGAGTCCTGAAGAAGCAACAAGGCTTATTGAGAACTTGCCGTCTAGCAACAACAACAAGAACACTGACTATGAGAGGAAAAAATCAGCTCCATCTTTAAGCAGGGAGCAGATAGATGAAGTCAAGACAAAGTTGGACAGTGTTTAGAAATTTCTCAAGAAGCAAGAAGTGAAATCCCTGGAAGAAGAAGACGAGGGAAGAGGATGTGAACTTTGTTGGTGGAAACGGTTATCAGAGACAAGGAAATCCAGGCTACAACAGGAACTCTATGGTGGCAACATGAGTAACTATAATCAGAATCCACAGCAGTAAAAGCCTCAGGTTAGTAGGTTGGAAGCTATGGTTGATAGGATATTGGAGCAGCAGCAGTAGATGACTGTGAACTTCAATGGGAAGATAGACTTGATGTACACCAAACTCAACACCAAGTTTGAAAACCTCAAAACTCATGTCAAGAAGTTGGAGAATCAAGTGTCCCAAACAAGTGAGGACATTCAAAGACATGAGGCCTTGATTAAGGAGAAAGGGGAAGCTAGTCAGAAGCACCACGTTAATGCATTGATA
Source organism: Moricandia arvensis (assembly GCA_905132765.1). Taxonomy (NCBI): domain Eukaryota; kingdom Viridiplantae; phylum Streptophyta; class Magnoliopsida; order Brassicales; family Brassicaceae; genus Moricandia; species Moricandia arvensis. Next base: position 46,425 of record CAJHQP010002119.1, read on the forward strand.
GGTGAAGACTTTTGGCAAGAGGTGAAAAGAGAACAGCTGCAAGAAGGATATTTTCATGTGGAGAGTGCCCTATCTTTCGGTAGTTCGCATTGGTGTTGATCGACGCCATATACGGACTGTCAATCGATGGAACATGCAGAATAAGTTTCTTCATGTTAATCCTCCAACATCGATCGACAGCGAGAAGCAAGCATCGATCGACATCCCTTAATAACAAAACCGAGTAGTTTGCCAAGTTTGAGTGCCACCTTATTTGTCAGACCTTCAAGGATGGAGGATCAGGAACAGAGCGCCAACACACATTATCCCTTGAAAACAAGAAGACACTCCAGAAGGAAGCAGAAGATTCCCAAACATCTTCGCCGAGAAGCAACTGAAAACTGAGATGGATGGCTTTGCCAAAAGAGTTTTAAAATTTCTTTAGATACTCCATTTGATAAAGCATATTATACTCACATATTATTGATGTTTTTCAGGGAATCCAGCGAAAAAGAAAAGGACATAGAGCACATGTTCAGTGACCTCAGGGAGAGGACGAAGCAGTGGACTACACTCAAGAAGAAAAGTGACCCTGGGAAATTTGTGATCCCATGTTATGTAAAAGCTCACGAGTATCCTAACGCCCTCTGCAATACTGAATCAGCAGTTAGCATCATGCCTAGAGTGATGGAAGAGAGGCTAAACTTGAAAGTGGAGCCTTGTAGTGATTCATTCACCTTTTTGGATTGCTCCAAAGTGAATTCAGGAGGGATAACCAGAGACGTCCCAGTGCAGATTCTTAATGCCTTAGTTCCAGTAGACTTCCATGTGATGGATATAAAGATTGATTAGAACTCCTCCTTACTCCTTGGAAGAGGTTTCATGGCAACAATAGTAGCTATCTATGACATGAAGACAAGCAGCTTGTATTTATTCTTGATTGATCCATACATTTTCTATGAACCTGTTAAAGTCAAGAACACGACTACTCAAATAGAATTGGGTGATGATCCAGGTTTGATTGCTACATACTTCTGCAATACGATCAAGACAATGAGCCTGCGGACACAGCATTGATCGACACCCAACCCTTGGCATCGGTCGACGATCCCTTCTACCATAACCAGCACGGATCCCACCCTTTGACATCGATCGACGCTAACAACCCACCATCAGTCGACGGTTATGTCCCAGATCAGAATGACGAAGACAGTCAAGAAGAGATAGTCTACATCATGCAACAATACCGTGAGAGGATGCCAGAACCTGACAACTAAGAGTATGATGAGTCTTACCTTGAAGAAGAAGCAGTCGAGTACCATGCCTTTGCACTCGAAGAATCTGGGAATTTCAGGGGATCCTATGGAAGCTGGAATGCAGCATCAATCGACGGTAGCTCTTAACCATCGATCGAAGACGACTCGACAAGATACGATGACAATTATGGCTAGCTTAGACCAGATGAGTTTGGAATCATGAGAGACCCAGATGGATATGCACGGGAAATGGATGGAAGAATTCTAAATGTGTCCAAGGACGATATCGCAGACATACTAGCTATGGCCAATGGAGCAGGTTATCTCTTTAGAAATCAAACATCGGGTGAGGCAGTCAACTCGGTATCGATCGACGGAAACAATTGGCCATCGATCGACAGTCATGACGCAGCATCTGGGCAGAGACTTGTCACAGAGGACTTATTATAGGACAAGCTCGATTGAGTTTACTTTTCTCAGGACATAATGAGGGAAAGTATCAACCAGGGTTTGGAGGATATTTCAGAGCCCACATATGCCAGACTTAACATGCTGACGGAACGCATTCAAGCACTTGAAGACGGGATGCACATATTTTCCTTTACACAGAAGAATATGGAAAATCAGCAGGACAAAGCAGATGCGGCTGTAAGAGGTTTTATCAGTGCATGGTTTGGGACAAGCAGTGAATATGTAGATACTTGCTTTCCACATTGGCTTTATGACTTACCTTCCAAGTCTAGAAGTCACAACGTCTAGCTTAAGACTATAACCAAGCGCTGAGTGAGAGGCAGACCACTATTTAGTAAGTTTTAATTTAGTTTTTCATTATCTAGTTATTAATTATGATTTTCATCTAATTACTTTAGGTTTTCAAAGGAGGAGTAGAACAGTTCGAAATTACTATCAGTCAACACCACAACCTAACCATTGCTCGAAGGCTTGGATGGTTTACCATTGGTCGACACCCACTAACCACCAGCGATCGTCACTCCTTACAAAGTTTGGTAACATCAACTTTCTCTCAACCTTTTACTTATGCTTAAATTTTTATTAACCAAACGCAACAAGATATCACTGGGGGCAGTGTTATTCAACTCGGGGGGAGGTCGCTGATGCTTTTATCTATTTTGAGTTTTTATCTATTAAGTTTTTCAAATTATTTTAATAGAGTCAAGAAGGGGGTTATGATCAGAACTTATTTATTGACTAACCATACTTTAGCACCATTCTTAGACATATTGATTGCAGAGATTACTAGAGATGCCAAAGTGGATCATCCTGCCATTAGATCACACTTACTAATAAAGTCTGAAGGAACCAAAAGTTGATCTCCAACCTAATACTGACTACTTTGCTTGCTTTGGGGCTTGGTATACATTGGATCGGATTCCTTCTGCAAGTTTGTAAGTTACTAGTCTGTTAATTCTGATTTCCTTTCTCTCTTTCTCTTCAGGATCGATAATAGAAAAGATTGAGATGTTATCCTCAGATGCAGAGGGGTATGTACATTACCGATGACCCCACTATTCTAATTCAAAGGAATGATCACACATTGTTGGAAGTGAGGGGTAGGTATATTACCGATGACCCCATTATTCCCCAATACTAGGATAGGGCATATAAAGTTTCTCTTTAATTAGCATTTTTTGATGTGCTTGCAATATAGTAGGGTGGTAGTCATGCTTATGTATTATGTGAGTCCTCGCTTTTCAAACCTCTCTCAAAGGCTAATTTTGTTTTACTTGAGGACAAATAAAGTTTAAGTCTGGGGGAGTTGATATACCTTGTTATTTACCAGTTTAAGACTATCCTGTTGACCCTATTTGGAGTATGCTATGTATGTCTAGGCTTGTTTTAGAGTCTTTTCAGGTTAAGGTACGTGTGGAGCATTATGGAGATAATGGAGCTTGGTAGAGCATTCAGAGAAGATATCCAATAGCTGTTCACAATCAGCTAAGTCAAAGTCGAGGTCAAGCCTGACCATCGATCGATGGTGCACACTTGATGTCGATCAACGGTCTACTCACAGAGAAATTGGACGACTTTAAGCCCAAGTCAAGATAATTTACAAGAATGCCCCTGGACGAGTTTTGACCTAGTTTATAAAGGTCTTGCCATTGTTTAGGCAAAGCGACAACACATGCAGAGATTTTATAGCATAATATTTAGAGCTTTTAGGGAGAAGATCAGAACTCATTCAGATATTTGTATTGGAACCCCATTAACTATTCTCTGCATTTATTATTCAGTTTATCATGCTTTCTATGATTATATCTGAGTAATTCTCTTGTTAGATTTCGGGTTCATTAGGGTATTGATGAAATAGCCCAAAATAGGATTGCTAGGATGAAGAGATATTCATCTTTGGAATGGTGTTTAATGTTGTGTTCTAGAGTAGCTAACTAGAACCCTGAACCTAGGACATAGACAACTACGAGAGTAGGTTTTGTGCCTGAATTGATTCCATTGAGTTAGGTTGTAAGATACATGCGAGAGCTCGTTTAATTAACCTATCGTGCGAACTTCATGTCCGATAACCATCGATCGACACTAGGCCTTCGCCGTTGATCGATGGTCGACTCCTCTGTTCCCATACGAGAGTTGGAACGAGAGGGGGTCGGATTGTGATTAAAGTCCTTGCATATTCATAATTCGGTGCATCCTATTCATTATAATTCACTTGTCTGAAACCCTAGATCTACATTTTCATTATTTGAATCAGTTAACTTATTTAGATAATTTTATTTTTCGAATAAAACCCTCATACAAACCTCCCGTATATAGCTTGTCTAGCTTACCTTTTAGAAATCAGAAATCTATAGTATGCCCTCGCTCTCTATGGATTCGATCCCTAAGTACTACAATTTGACCTCTCTTGGAAAGAGTAGTTTATAAGGTTAATTTGACAGATTGCCTGCTTAATTATAAACCTTAACTCGTGCGCTGTCAGATGGTCATGCTTAACTTCGACTCATACTTAGCTGAATGTGAACAGCTACTAGATATCTCCTCTGAATACTCTAAGAAGCTTCATTATCTCCATAATGCCCCAAAACGTAACTTGACCTGCAAAGACTCTAAAACACAGTCTAAACACACATAGTAGACTCCTAATAGGTCCAAATGATGGTATAAACAGGTAAATAACAAGGTATATCAGGATTAAATCCATAGAGAGCAAGGACACACAATAGATTTCTATATTTCTAATGGTTAAGCTAGGAAAACTATAAATAGGAGGTTTGATTGTAAGATTATCCGAAAAAGGAAATTGTCTAAAATACTGTGGAAAACGATAGATATAGGGTTTCATGCAAGTGAATTATAATGGACATGATGCATGGAATTATTAATATGCGAGAACATTAAGTTAGCTAGTCTGACCCCCTCATGTCCCAACTCTCGTATGTGAACAGAGAGGTAGATCGTCAATCGACGGCTAAGGCCGAGTGTCGATCGATGCTAATAAAACAGGAAGCTCGACCCCTATACTAATTAGACGAGCTCTCGCATGTCTCTAACAGACTAGCTCAATGGAATCAATTCTGGCACAGAATCTACTCTCGTAGTTGTCCATGTCCTAAATTCAGGTTTCTGGTTAGCTACTCTAGAACGCAAACATTAAACGCAATTCCAAATTTGTATATTACTTCATCCTAACAATCATATTTTGGGGCTAATGCATCATACCATTATGAACCCTAATTCTAACAGGTGAATTACTCAGACATGATCATAGAAAACATGATGAACTGAATAATATAATGCGTAGAATAATAAACAGGGTTGCAATACAAACCTCTGAAGGAGTTTAGATCTTCTCTCCTAAACTACTAAGAAAACTAAAAGTTGTGTAATAATATGTGTGCGTGGTTTTCGGCCTAAACAATGGCAGAACCCTCATAAACTAGGGCAAAACTCATCCAGGGGCAATCTCATAATTCATCTTGACTTCGCCTTGAAGTCGACCTATACTCTCGAGTGGGCCGTCGATCGACAGCAAGGATGCTCTGTTGATCGATGGTTATGCTTGACTTCGACGCGTACTTAGCTGAACGTGAATAGCTACTGGATAACTCTCTGAATATTCTAACAAGCTCCATGATCTCCATAATGTTCCAAAACATACATGGACCAGTAAAGACCCTACAAAACAGTCCATACATACATTGTAGACTCCAAATAGGATCCAAATGATGGTCTAAAACTGGTAAATAACAAGGTATATCACTAGTCCACCTCGCGTGATGGTGATTTGGATGCACCACATCCAACTCGCCATGAGGCGAGTTAGATCGAATAGTCCAACTCCCCCGATGGCGAGTTGGATCAGCCAATAAAACTCGCCTGATGGCAATTTGGATCAGCCCTATCTGACTCACCATCAGGAAATTTGGATCAGCATCATCTGTCTCGGTTCCGATCAATTTTAAACTTCAATCACACTTGTTTCGTCTCAATTAGAGTTACCGTTGGAACTTTACGATAAAAATCGTAAAGACTTGTTTTCTCGTACGAATTTAAATTGTTCATATAAAGAGGCAACGGTTGAATTAGCACGAAAGTTGCGTCAACTATACGAGTAATTTGAACTATTTCATAAACCGACGTCGTACGAAAGGAGATTTCCCCCAAAAAATGGTAAAAACGCTTATGCTGAAAAACGGCTTAAGGAAGTCTTAAACGCGGCAAAAGCCCACTTACGATTTTAGACGAGAATGAGCCCATGTTATTATGACGGTTTATCGAATATTCGCGAAAGAAGATAAATGTCAAGTTTTGAAGGATAATCATGAAGATCGAGAAAATGGAATATTTTTGCGAAGAGATAAACTCGAATCAGGGGCAAAAAAGGAAAGTCGGTCCGACCTTGAAGGCTAATATATGGGGATCCAAGGCGAGGAACCCGGGGACTTAGAAACCTTAGGCTTTATTCTTGACAAGTTCGGTTTCTATGACTAGCACTCGATTACTAGACAAACTCACCCAGGCAATTCGATCTCTTGGTCCAAACTTTTAATTGAACTACGTTCGGCTTAATCCTCAAAAAGGGCACGTAGGGAGCCTTTCATAAGGTCCAGTCCAAAATATTTTAAATCGTTTTCTTCTTTTTCGTCTAGTGCTAAGCAAGTTGCGGCCACATAGGTTTTTCTCGACATAGGTGGTAGTGCTAGCAAACTTAGTCTCGTTTTACTGCTTGTGTTAGACGATTTCCTTTGTAATACCGTTTTCAGACCAGCTTCTTGTACTGTCTCTGGAACACTCATACGCAAATTCGAAATAAAAATTTACTTTTCCTAAACTCGCTTTATTATCTTTACATATTTTCCGCGTTTATTTGGTTACTTGTTGTTGGCTCTCGCAGAGAATCCAAACCTCTGGGAAAGTAAGGGTTTCTTAACTTTTCTTATTTTTTGGAAATTGACGGTACGAATTTTGGTTCACACACATATGGTGAGTACGACGGACCATGTCTAACTCGCCAAATGGCGAGTAGGACGGACAACGTCCAACTCGCCAAATGGCGAGTAGGACGGACAACGTCCAACTCGCCAAATGGCGAGTAGGACGGACAACGTCCAACTCGCCAAATGGCGTGTAGGACGGCCAACGTCCAACTCGCTATATGGCGAGTGGGACCGAAAACGTCCAACTCGCCATATGACGAGTTGGATAGACTAAGTCCAACTCTCCCTATGGTGAGTAGGAAGGATCACTTCTAACTCGTCATATGGCCAGAAGGACGGATGACAGCGTGTGGGTTAAGGTTTATTTTAAAGCACGCAATCTATCAAACTAACCATGCAAACTACTATTGCCAAGAGAGGTCTAATTGTAGTACTTATAAATCGAATCCACAAAGAGCGAGGACACACAATAGATTTATGTATTCTAATGGTTAAGCTAGGCAAGATATAAATAGGAGGTTTATTTGTAGGTTTTATTCCAAAAAGGAAATTGTCTAAATAAGTTAAGTTGATTCAAATATGGAAAAGATAGATCTAGGGTTTCAGGCAAGTGAATTATAGTGGATAGTATGCAGGGAATTATTAATATGCAAGAACCTTAATCAACAAATCTGACCCCCTCTCGTTCAAACTCTCATATGCGAACAGAGGAGTCGACCATCGATCGACGGCTAAGGTCGAGTGTCAATCGACGGCTAAGGCCGAGTGTCAATTGACGGCTAAGGCCGAGTGTCGATCGACGGTTACCAGACATGAAGTTTGTCCACTAGGTTAATTAAACCAGCTCTCGCATGTATCTAACAACCTAGCTCAATGGAATTAATTTTGGCACGAAACCTACTCTCGTAGTTGTCCATGTCCTGAGTTCAGGTTTCTAGTTAGCTACTCTAGAACGCAACCATTGAACACAATTCTAAATATTTATATCTCTTCATCCTAGCAATCCTATTTTGGGGCTAATTCATCAATACCATTATAAACCCTAAATCTAGCAAGAGAATTACTAATACATAATCATATAAAGCATGATAAACTGAATAATATAATGCATAGAATAAACAATGGGGTTCAAATACAAATCTCAGAAGTTCAGATCTTCTCCTTGTTGGGGTCAAAATTGGTTACGGCGGAATCAACGTCCGAAACCTACCGGGAAAATACGCTCTTTGTGTAAGAAAGAGATAATGCCTCGAAAAAGGCGATCGGGGTCAAATCTTGACTGGCCACAAACGAACGGTCTACACAGATAAGTCATTAGGAAAAGTTTGTCCAAACACCGCAGGAAAACATATCCCTAAACGGCAATACGACGAAACGACTAGAAGGCTCGATCATCTAACTTTCCGAACAGAGAAGATGGTCGAGCAAGACATCCAGTTCGTCGAACAAGAAAATCAAGCCACATGGGCCGACCAACTCGCCGTACGGGCGAGTTGGATGACTCGGACCAACCAACTCGCCCGCATGGCAAGTTGGACGACAAGGACCGACCAACTCGCCTGTATGGCGAGTTGGACAGCTCGGACCGCCAACTCACCATACGGGCGAGTTGGGTTGCACGAGCTATTCGATTCGCTCGTTCGGCAAGTTGGATCAATTAATCCATTTTCACCTCATCCTCGTTAACTCCCTCTTTCGATACTTGATCAAACTTATCTTTGTTCCGTCTCGATCAGGGTTGACATTGGAACTTTACCAAAAGAACTCGTTTTCTCGAGAAAGGATCGGGTAAATCGTATGAAATGGTAACAGTTAGCTAAACACCTAGAGTCATACGTCCCATACGAAAGATCCTAACTCTCGGAAGACGTCGTAGTAGCAATGCTATTTCGATAAAATCGTAGAAACGCCTAAGTTAGAAAACGGCCCGATGAGGTCTAAAGCTCGGCGAAAGGCCCATTCGCGATTTTATCTGAAGTTAAGCCCAAAATTTGTGACGATTTATCTTTTATTTTGCAGGAAGGGATAAATGTAAAGTTCGGAAGACAAATGTCAAAGATCGAAGGATAAATGTTAAGTTTCCGAAGATAATCTTGAAGATCGAGGAAAAAAGGAATATTTTCGCGAAGGCATAAATTCGACAAGGGCATAAGGGGAAAGAGAAAACCGCCTCTGGATGATTATGTAAGGACTTCGAGAGTGATGATGCAGAGGACACAAGAAAATCTCCACTCAGAGCAAACATAGCTTAGCATTTAGAGCCTTTAGGAAACTTTCCGTTTTTGTTATTTGAGCTGAGACTCAACTAGGGTTTTACAGTCTTAGGTTATTAGAACAGAGATCTCGCCGCCAGCTCTCATAGCCGAGGCTCCTATCCTGTTGTAAACGCTCATACGCAAATTCGGAATAAGACATCTATTTGCTCTCTATTCGATTCGTACTTTGCTTTTTCGATATTTACTTTGTATTCTGACTGATTGGCGTGTGGTTTAGCAGATATCTGGGACCTTTGGGAAACTAGGGTTTACCCTGCGTCCCTAATTCAACAGAAATCGACAGTGCAAATTTTGGTTTCCACAGTTTGGCGCTAGAAGGAGGGGGGTACGGATCAATCTAACTCTCAGCCATCAACGCTCAGTCAATCCATGTCAAATCTCAACAACCATAAGGCTCGTGACGATAACATGGTCGACGAAAACGTTGAAAACACTCCAGCGATGAACGTCACTGCAGTCAACGCCGACGCAAACACCGCAGCGTTCGAGGAGGTGAAGAAGATGTTTTTGACTTTTGAGAAGAAGTCGGCAGAACAGGATAAGGTCATGAACTCCCTCGCTAAACAGGTTGAAACCCTCACAGCGAGGAAGAGGTTCATCTTTCCACGGGCACAACCTGAATCCGCAGAAGAAGACTCGACTTCGCAACACCTTTGAACCGGTCCGACAACGCGCAAGGCAAACCATTTGGACAAAACCATGATGAAGTAACCCCCGCGCGGGCACGGAGAGACCCGGGAGACCTTCCTCCTATCGACGAATATAAAAATGGAGGAGAAATCAAACGTGTCGATGTGGAATCTAGCAGTCAGTCTGAACCTATGGACGAAGACGTAGACATACATCCACGCCGCACAAGGAGTTGAGCAACTCGGGAGGAGTCCCAGTTCGACAACCCTATGAACGAAGAAGAACAAGAAGCTATCTTCTGGAAACAAGAGGAGGAACTGGCCGAGGAGCAAACTCGGAACGCTCGCAGCAAACCCCGACAAAGTCGGAAATCTACTAGCAAGAGTTCTGAAATCCGCAATCTCCGCGATCATCTCACGAAAACGGTGTCCAAAGTTAGGGCGGTGAAGTCCCAAATCCACCACGCTACTAGCACCGCACCGGAGATCGATCTACTACTCAATAAAGCTCGTAAAACACCCTTTATACTTGTATCACCGAAACTAGGGCTTCGGATCCTGGGAAGGTCAAGGTGATGCCATACGACGGAACTACTGATCCTAAGGCACACATACAGGTTTTTCAAGTCGCGATTGGTAGAGCCAGATTCAGAGAAAACAAGAAGGATGCTGGTGAATGCCGCCTCTTCGTAGAAAACCTCCACGGAGCAGCGGTAGAATGGTTCTCTCGCCTCAGGCGAAACTCCATCAGAAGCTTCCGCCAGCTCGCCTCTGAATTCCTTAAACAATGCTCGATGTTCATAGATTGAGAAACCTCTGACGTAGATCTCTGGAGCTTGTCCCAGGGAGAGGACGAAACTCTCTGCGATTTCATAAAACGGTTCAAAACTGTCATGGCTAGAGTCAGCGGGATAAGCGACAAAGTCGCAATAGACGCACTTCCAAAAAAGCTCTGGTTCAAGTCGAAATCCAGGAAGTGGATAACCTTGAAGAAGCCGCGTACAATCCAAGACGCGCTTCACAAACCACGGATTACATTATCATCGAAGAAGAGACGAGGGTCTTGGCCCAGAAATGGAAGCCAACAAAGAATGCATCGAAGGATCCAGGATCGGATCAGAAGTCAAAAAAAAAAAAAAACTCTCGCAACGACAAAAGCGCCCAACACGGAGACGAAGAAACGCAGGGAGCGCATAGCTACGCTATTAACTCCGGATCGGTAAGGACGGACAACGCGTAATACGTGGACACAAAATCCGAATTACGACGAAAACTCCTTCTGCGACTTTCACCAAACACGCGGACACTCGATCATTAACTGGGAAAGTTCTCAGCCCGAAATTGGCCGCGAAGCTGCTCTCTGGAGTACTCTCAGAAGTTTCCAGCGTGAAAGATCTCATCCGCGACTCAGATCCCCCCCCCCCCGAAAAATGACAAGACTCCTCAAACGTAGAAACCTTCCCAAGGGGACAAATCGGGAGAAAAGCGCGGAAGAAGGCAGGACGATAAGGAAAACGACAGCAACTATCGTAGGGTGAACATGATCATCGGCATGTCACAAATATGCAGTGACACTGTCTCGGCCATCAAAGCTTATCAGCGCAAAGCTGAGACAAACACGAATTCAACAATCTGGGCCACGATCAATGACACTCCAAAAGGAGCAATCAATTTCGATGAAGAAGAAGCCAGAGGAATCGACCAGCCACACTTCGATCCACTCGTAATCGATCTCGTAATAAGAGATCTCGAGGGCGCTAGGGTTCTCATCGATACCGGAAGCACAGTCAACGTCATCTTTCGCGACACTCTAAAACGGATGAACATCAACTTAGGCGAAGTTGTACCATCTCCTAAGCCGGTAACCGGTTTCTCTGGCACAACATCAATGACCCTCAAATTTATCAAGTTACCCGTTGAGGCGAAAGAAGTCACTGAGTTCGTCGATTTTGTGGTCGTCGACCACACAGCCATGTACAACGTCATCATGGGCACGCCTTGGCTGAATGCTATGAAGGCAGTCCCATCAATTTACCACTTAGGTATTAAGTTCCCAACTCACAACGGGATTGCCGTAATTTGGGGCTGCCAGAAGCAGTCGAGACGCTGGTTCCTGGACTAGCACAAGCTAAGACAAATCACAAACACCGAGATGACAAAGGCCAGGCGTCAGCCGAAAGTTCTTCGGGCAAAGCTGACTCAGAACCATCGAACGTAGCAACGGCCAGCGAACACCCAGTTCAAGTGCCCGACGTGTCCATCCCATCAAAAAAGACAAGTCCGATGGAGGACGTCGACACAAACACGACGGGCGTGTAAACAGACTCGCCCAAACAAACAGAACTACGAGATGGCTTGATCCTTGAAAAAGGTACGTAGGCAACTCGCTAAAAGACGAGTTCAGCGATCCCCCTCTCTAAAAAGGGGGGAGTGGGTACATATACAAACACTCGTATATTCCCGCATTCAGAAATAAAATTTTTGATGCATTGTACTCGAGATTTTCAAAACTTTTTAACAATATAGACTTCTTTATAAATTCGTAAATTGCCGATCATCCGCGAAGAGAGACTATGTTATACATCCGTACACGAGCAGAACGATTATCGCACCATCCCAGAAACGGAAACCCGCGAAAAATCATTATGCCTCAAAACGAATCAACTCAATACCATCTTATCTTGGTCTAGTAATCGAGTCCCGACCAAAGCACGAAATCCTGGTTCCCTATGCTCAATGCATGACTTACGAAAAGTGAGTTTTCAAAAAAATAGGCGAGACGTCGTCTAAATTTTTGCGAATACACCCCCAGTCAATTCGCAGCTACAAAAACACTCGGCAATTGGCCCCGCCGAGCACTTTAGCCGTCTAAAACAAACGCGCCAGATCCTTCCTAAGGACAGATCCTCTCACATCTGACTAGGATAAACAGCGCGCTATAAAAGAAATCCGAAATTTTGGTCAGCGCTTTAGGGACACTTGAAAATTTTCCCTGAAGAGATGCTCAACTCAGACCAGACAAGTCATATAATACGAGAACCGATCGCGGACATTAAATCGGAACAGAGTCAGGTTAAAATCAAAAACAGGCAAAACGAAAGTCGATTAGTCATCGCAAAGCCTTAAACCGAAAGTATGCCTAGGTATTGCCCTAAACCCAGCACACTGGTCTCTAACGTCTCAAGGCATGATATCAAAAAGATACGAGATCCTAAAAGCATGTCTCTTCATCCGTATCCAAAAGTTCCCAAAACTTCGAAAACTCCTCAAACATCTCACACGAACAACGAATAGGGTGATCCACAAAAAAGGAAGCAGGTCGAGATGACAACTCGAGTTTTCTTTCTACACTAAAACAAATCCCAAACATCTTTGTAAAAACACCCACTTATCATAACATGCACTGTTCGTATAAAAGTTAATAAAATATATGGATTCAAAGCCACACCCGGCCAGTCCCGCTACTTACGACCACATTCGGCCGACAAATGAACAAAACAGAAAAGTACAATAATATAGAAGAGAAGCATTCTCGAATTAGTCGCAACCTCGCAATTACTCATCAAAATCAAAGCAGTCGGTCATCGATCTACCGAGCGAATAGTCATTGACATCCTTGGGAGCCTCGGCTGGTTTACCTCGCCTGACTCATCAGCATTCCCCGCCTCGGCCTCCACTGTGTCGGGAGAAACAGGAATCTGGTTCCACTGTTCCCAAATCCTCTCTTCTATCTGAGGAATCGCAAAATCTCTATCCCCCTCGTTCATGTGCCCAGTCTGCCTCGTGAATAATCAGGAGCCTGCGTGAGGCATAGCCCGCCCACGGCACTCGCGATAGTCCCCGGAGTCCTTGTAACCCTTCGTAAGCTCCTCGAATCATACGAGAACCTTTCGAGGCGGTTTTTCATGACCTCAGCCATTTATCTCTTCCCTCGCCTATAGGCACGACGAACCTCCGTCGCGACCTACTCCCTCTCAAGACGATGGGAACTTTCCAGCTCAGCTCTTAGACGAGCAATCTCGTTTTGGCTGTCTCAGCCCTGAACTAAGCCATGCGTGCCTCCTGGCAGCTCGCGTCAAGTGCCCGGTTCATCATGAGGAGACCCTGTGAAATATCTCGAAGTCAAGAAAAAATTTCCCTCAAAAAAGATAATAAACAACGTACCCCATTGACCATCCTCGATGCATTGGCAAACTCCGGGGCCTCACTAGATCCACCTGCGCCCGGAGGATAATCAAAACCAAGCAGCTCATCGAGATCATCCCGTTCGCCGCTACTTTCGCCTACCTGGCTATTAAGCTAATATCTTAGTATATTATCGGAAGAGCATCGCTCGTTAACCACTTCATCCTCGACAACGATGTGCTTGTCCTTCCGAGCCTTTGGTCTTTCTTCTCTTGTGTGAACCGTGCACGGAACAAATCCATCAATGGATGCCTCCGATCCTTCCTCAATCGGAAGATCTGACCGGTGTCGAGAACTGTGGAGAGCAACGGCACGAGCGACCCTTTTCGGGCTAAATGTTACCCAAAAACACGAGCGACCGCGAAGCAAGTCTCGAATGGTAACCAGACCATCTGGACTCGAAGTAAAATGGTTGGTCTCTGAAAATAAAAAGTAAACAAAATGTATAAGAAATCTAACTTCACCAAAACAAAAAGGGTGGAAAAGAGAAAATGGGCTACACTTGAACAAGGGTACCTTTTAGACTCCATATAGTCATACAGGCGGAGAGGCCGTCTACTTCTACAGACGCATCATAAACACGGATGAAAAATAAGTGCTTCCGCCATTCATGATAGTTCGACACAAATTCGCTTATGATCGTCATCCCCGACCAGGGCCTCAACTAAATTATGGACGATTTCCCGACTGGTTTAAGCAAAGCGTCGAGATGGTTGGCGTCGAGGGTTATACCTAGCTCGTAACTCATCACGAGGATCCCTACAATATGCTGCAGAGCACATGGTTTTATTTGACTAATTGATATCTTGGAACGATCGAGAAGTCGCGCTATGACCTCGGGAATAGGAAACCACAAATGACATTGCGTCAAGTACACCTCTTAACATGTAAAATAACACTCGGGCAGAAACTCAGCAACCTCTCCAGCCTCCAGAAGACGAAACTCGACCGATTCAAGAACTCGACAGTGACTCCGGATGGTATCCAGCCCATTCGGACAGGTTTTACTTGGACAGCCCTCTACGGGGTTGGCTTGAAACCGAGGAAAGGCCCACATGCCAGGTCTGGGGGGTTTCACGTCTCCCCTGCCCCCCCCCCCAATAAGCCTCAGCTTCTTCAGGGTCGACCGAGTGAGCCGAAAATCCCACTTTTGGTACAGCATCGTTGCATTGCGAGCTGGAACCATCGGGGACAAAACGGTCATCACGAGACTTTGAGGAAACCTTTCTTCTCAAAGACATAACTTTCTTTTTATCAAAGGAATGGAAGAGAAGAGAAAATCTTTTGATTCTTAAAAGAGTTTGTGAAAATGTGAAGAATCTGTGAAACCACTTCACATACTTATAGAAGAAAGGATTCACTATTTAACCTCCAGGCTTCCGACATCGTATTCCGCCTAATTCATCCAATATGCTTAAAACGCTCGCCAGAACATCACAGTTCTGACGACCTGGGGATTGGGGTCAAATATCGACTGACCACAAAGGAGCGGTCTACACAGATAAGTCATTAGGAAAAGTTTGTCCAAGCATCGCGGGAAAACATATCCCCGAACGGCAATAAGACGAAACTACTAGAAGAATCGATCATCTAACTCCCCGGACAGAGAAGATGGCCGAGCAACACATCCAGCTCGTCGAACGGGAAAATCAAGCCACATGGGCTGACCAACTCGCCATACAGGCGAGTTGGATGACTCGGACCGACCAACTTGCCCGTATGGCGAGTTGGACGGCTCAGACCGACCAACTCACCATACGAGCGAGTTGGGTGGCACGCGCAATCCGATTTGCTCGTTCTGCATGTCGTATCAATCAATCAATTTTCACCTCGTCCTCGTTAACTCCCTTTCTCAATACTTGATCGAACTTATCTTTGTTCCGTCTTGATCAGGGTTGACATTTGAACTTTACCGAAAGAACTCATTTTCTCAAGAAAGGATCAGGTAAATCGTATGAGACGGTAACGGTTAGCTAAAAACCTAGAGTCATACATCCCATACAAAGATCCTAACTCTCGGACGACGTTGTTTTAGCAATGTTATTTCGATAAAATCGTAGAAATGCCTAAGTCAGAAAACGGCCCGGTGAGGTCTGAAGCTCGGCCAAAGGCGATTTTATCCAAAGTTAAGCCCAAACTTTGTGGCGGTTTATCTTTTATTTTTCAGGAAGGGATAAATGTTAAGTTTGGCAGACAAATGTCAAAGATTAAAGGATAAATGTTAAGTTTCCGAAGATAATCTTAAAGATCGAGGAAAAAAGGAATATTTCCGCGAAGCGATATATTAGGCCAAGGGCAGAAGGGTGATGATGCAGAGGATACACGAAAATCTCCACTTAGAGGATACATAGCTTAACACTTAGAGCATTTAGGCAACTTTTCGTTTTTGTTATTCGAGTTGCGACTCAACTAGGGTTTTGCAGTCTTAGGTTATAAGAACTAGGTATCTCGCCGACAGCTCTCATATCTGAGGCTCCTATCCTATTTTAAACATTCATACGCAAATTCGGAATAAGACATCTATTTTCTCTCTTTTCGATTCGTGCTTTGCTTTTTTGATATTTACTTTGTATTCTGACTGATTGGTGTGTGGTTTAGCAATTGTCCATGACCTCTGGGAAACAAGGGTTTACCATGCGTTCCTAATTCAACGGAAATCGACAGCGCGAATTTCGGTTCCCACACTCCCCTAAACTACTAAGAAAACTAAAAAGCTCTAAATAATATTTTTTTCATATTAAATCTTTTTGTCTCTGCCTAAACAATGGCAAGATTTTTACTAAACTAGATCAAAACTCGTTAATGGGAATTCTCGTAATTTATCTTGACTTTGGCTTGAAGTCAGCCAATATTTATGCGAGTGGACCATCGATCGACAGTAAGGATGCTCCCTCGATTGATGATCATGCTTGACTTCGACTCTGACTTAGATGATCGTGAACAGTAACTGGATATCTTCTATGAATTCTCTAACAAGCTCGATTATCTCCATAGTGCTCCAAAGCATACCTTGACCTGAAAAGACTCTAAAATACAGTCTAGACATACATAGTAGACTCGAAATAGGGTCCAAATAATAGTCTAAAACTAGTAATTAACAAGGTTTACCAACTCCCCGAGATTTAACATTTTGCTTGTCCTCAAATAAAACAAAAGTAGCCTGTGAAAGATATTTAAAAAACGGGGACTCACATAATACATAAGCATAACTATCACCTCTACTATATCGCAATTACATCAATAATGCTAATCAAAGAGAAACTTTATATGTCTTATCCTAGTATAACAACCAAATCCATTCTACCAGCAACTCAACAAATACTAATTTGACTCACCCCTCTACTGATCTCATTTATTTTCATAAAAAAGTGCATGCTTTACCTTATGAGTATCGATCAAATGATACATGGACTCAACTTCTGCAACCTACATATATAGGTATAAAGCCTTTCCTGATCCCTTTCTTCTCTTTTCCCTCTCAAAATCTTTTTGGATCTCAAATTCAATGGACAATGATGCTGCTACAGTTCATCTTGCCATCTCATTTCTGATTTTTTTTTGAAACAAAGTTGTAGGCGAATAATGGGGTCATCGGTAATGTATCTACCCCTCGCTTCCAACAATGTGTGATCATTCCTTTGAATGAGAATAGTGGGATCATCGGTAGTGTACCTATCCCTCAGCATCTAAGGAAATTATCTCAATTTTTTTTATTATAGATCCTGAAGAGAGAGAGAGAGAGAGAGAGAGGGAAAGGAAATCAGAAATACATAGACTAGTACCATATAGACCTAT
This sequence comes from Moricandia arvensis, assembly GCA_905132765.1. Classification (NCBI taxonomy): domain Eukaryota; kingdom Viridiplantae; phylum Streptophyta; class Magnoliopsida; order Brassicales; family Brassicaceae; genus Moricandia; species Moricandia arvensis. Next base: position 63,956 of record CAJHQP010002119.1, read on the forward strand.
AGAAGGAATCCGATCTGATGTATACCAAGCCCCAAAGCAAGCAAAGTAGTCAGTGTTAGGTTGGAGATCAGCTTTGGTTCCTTCAAACTTTCTTAGTAAGTGTGATCTAATGGCAGGATGATCCACTTTAGCATCTCTAGTAATCTTTACAGTCAACATGTCTAAGAATGGTGCTATAGTGTAGATAGTCAATAAATAAGTTCTGATCATAATCCCCTTCTTGACTCTATAAAAACTATTTGAAAAACTTAATAGATAAAACTCAATATAGATAAAAGCATCATCAAACCTCCCCCAGACTTAAATAACATTGTCCCTAGTGATATTTGTCGGGTTTGGTTAATAAAAACTCAAGCATAAGAAAAGGTAGAGAGAAAGTCCATGTTACAAAACTCCGTAAAGAGTGTCGACCGATGGTGAGTGTTGAGTGTCGACCGATGGTGAGTGTTGAGTGTCGACCGATGGTGAACCATCCAAGCCGTCGACCGATGGTGAGATGTTGGTGTCGACCGATAGTGGTTTCGAACTGTTCTACTCCTCCTTTGAAAACTTAAAGTAATTAAATAAAAACGTAACTAATAACTAAATAGTGAAAAATCAAAATAAAACCTACTACATAGTGGGTTGCCTCCCACTCATCGCTTGGTTATATTCTTAAGCTCGACGTTTTGACTTCTGGACTAGGAAGGTGGTTCATAAAACCAATGTGGAAAGCAAGTATCCACATACACTCTGCTTGTCTCAAACCATGCACTGATGAAGCCTCTCACAGCGTCATTTGCTCTGGTTTTCTGATTTTCCATCTTCCTCTGATCAAAAGCCAATCTGCTCATCCTTTCTTTGAGTGCTTGAATGCATCCCGTCAACATGTTAAGTTTGGCATCTGTGGGCTCTGAAATATCTTCCAAACTCTGGTAGATACTATCCCTCATCAAGTCTTGAGAAAAGTAAACTCCATCAAGATTGTCTTGTAATAACTCCTCTGTTACTAGCCTATGCCCAAATGCTGCGTGGTGACTGTCAATCTCTTGCCAAGTGTTGCCATCGATTGACGCTGAATTGACTGCCCCAAAAAATTTTAGTTTTCTGAAGAGATTCCCTGATTTGTTGGCCATAGCCAGTATGTCAGCGATATCGTCCTTGGACACAGTGAGAATCCTTCCATCATTTTCTCGTGCATATCCATCTGGGTCCCTCATAATTTCAAAATCATCGGGTCTGAGGTAGCTATACTCTTCATCGTATTTTGTCGGATTTTCGTTGATCGATGGTACGGAGACACCATCGATCGATGGTACGGAGACACCATCGATCGATGATGCATTCCAGCTTCCATACGATCCTCTGAAATTTCCAGTCTCTTCTAGTGCAAATGCATGGTACTCATCTGCTTCTCCTTCAAAGTAAGAACCATCGTAATATGGGTTGTTGGTTTCTGACATCATCTCACGGTATTGCTTCCCAATGTAGACTATGTGTTTGACTGTCTTAGTCGTTCTGATATGTGGCATAACCATCAACTGATGGTGGAGAGTGAGCATCGATCGATGCTGAAGGTTGGGTTTTGTGCAGGTTCTGGTTGAAGCTACCGTCGACCAATGCCAAGGGTTGGGTGTCGATCGATGATGTGTCTGCAGGCTCATCGTCTTGATCGTATTTGCAGAAGCATGTAGCACTCAAACTTGTATCATTACCCAATTATATCTTAGTAGCCTTGATCTTGACTTTACCAGGTTTCTAGAAGTTGTATGGATCAATCAAGGATAGATACAGCATGTTTGTCTTCATGTTGCAGATAGCTCCCACTGTTGCCATGAATGCTCTTCCAAGAAGTAAGCAAGATTTCCAACCAATCTTTATATCCATCACATGGAAGTCTACTAGAACTAAGGCATTGCAAATCTGCACTGGGACGTCCCTAGCTATCCCTCCTGAACTCACTTTGGAGCAGTCCACAAAGGTGAACGAATCACTAGAAGGCTCCACTTTCAGGCTTAGCTTCTCTGCCACTACTCTAGGCATGATGCTAACTGCTGATCCAGTATCGCAGAGGGCGTTAGTATACTCGTGACCTTTGACAAAACATGAAATTACAAATTTCCCAAGGTCGCTTTTCTTCTTGAGAGTAGTCCTCTGCTTCATCTTCTCTCTAAGGCCATTGAACATGCGCTATATGTCCTTTTATGTTTCCTTGGATTCCCTGAAAAAAATCTACAATCTATGAGTATAATATGCTTCATCAGATTGAGTATCTATAGAAATTTTAAAAACCCTTTTGGCAAAGCCATCCATCTCTTTGTCAGTTGCTTCTCTGCGAAGATGTTTGGGAATCTTTTATTTTCTTATGGGGTGCCTTTATGTTGTCATAGGTCCATGTGTATTGGCGTTCTATTCTTGAGTCTCCATCCTCGAAAGTCTGACAAATAGGTCGGCACTCAGACTTGGTAAAAGAATCAGTTCTGTTGTTGGGGACTGTCGATCGACACTAGCTTCTCGACGTCAATCGACGTTAGAAGATTCACACGAAGCAACCAATTCTGCAGGTTCCGTCAATCAGCGTTCCGGTTTGGGTGTCGATCGACAACAGTTCAAACTGCCTAAGAACATGGCACTTTCTACGCGAAAATCTCCTTCATGGAGCTGTTCTCTCTTCACGTCTTGCTAAAAATCTTCACCTATCAATGCACTGACGTGGTGCTTCTGATTAGCTTCCTCTTTCTCCTTAATCAAGGTCTCATGTCTCTGAATGGCCTCACTTGTTTGGACCACTTGATTCTCCAACTTCTTGAATTGAGTGTTGAGAGTCTCAAACTTTTTGTTGAGGTTGATGTACAAGGAGTCTATTTTTCAATTGAAGTTCACAGTCATATGCTGATGCTGCTCCAGTATTCTATCAACCATAGCTTCTAACATTCTCTCAAGAGGCTTTTGTTGCTGTGAATTATGATTGTAGTTACTCATGTTGCCACCATAGGAGTTTCTGTTGTAGCCTTGATTTCCCGGTCTCTGGTAACCGTTTCCACCGACGAAATTCACATCTTCTTCCTCTCTTTCTTCTTCCAGGGCTTTCACTTCTTGCTTCTTGAGAAATTTCTGAACACTTTCCAGTTTTTCCTTGACTTCATCTATCTGCTCCTTGCTCAAAGATGGAGCTGATTTCTTCCTCTCATAGTTAATGTTCTTGGTGCTATTGCTAGATGTCAAGTTCTCAATAAGCCTTGTTGCCTCTACTGGACTCCTGGTGCTGAAGTTCCCTTCATTAGTTGTGTCTAAAGCCATATGGTATTGCAGATCAATACCTCTGAAGAAAGTGCTAAGTAGTTGCACTTCATTGAAACCTTGATGTAGACAGACTCTCTGGTAGGATTTGAACCTAAACGAAGAGCTTCTGAATGATTCTCCAGGCTCATGTGTGAATGTGGCAATTCTGCTTCTCAAGTCTTCTGCTAGTGCATCATCAAATAAATTGCACAGGAATGCATTCTTGATGTCTGTCTAGGATGTCTGAGATCCTTGTGGTAGTTTCTTAAGCTAATGCGAAACATCTCTGGCAAGTGAGTACTTTAAGAGCTTACAGAATAGATAGTCCTCAGGGACTCCGTTAGCCTTAATAGAAAATACTAGATCCTCAAATCACTCCAAGTGATCCATCGGGTGCTCATGTCGCAATCCATGATAAGATGTTTGCGCAACAAGTGCAAAGAAGGACGGTTTGATCTCAAATCATTTCTATAGAAAGCTGGAGGACGAATAGCGGATTTGTTAACAAAGAACTGGTCTGGACGATTTTAGTCAGCTAGTGTCCGTTGAGCAGCTTGGGCGGCAGCTTCAAGTCGAGCTACTGCAGCTTCTGCTTATGGTTTAGGAATTACAGCCCCATGATCGTCAATACCATTATAAACCCTAAATCTAACAAGAGAATTACTCAGACATAATCATAGAAAGCATGATAAACTGAATAATATAACGCATAGGATAAATAATGGGGTTCTAATAAAAATCTCTAAAGAAGTTCATCTTCTCCCATAAACTACTAATAAAACTAAAAAGCTATAAATAATACTTTTTGTAATATGAAATTTGTGTGTCTCTGCCTAAACAATGGTAGGACCTTTATAAAACCAGGTTAAAACTCATTTATGGGCATTCTCGTAATTTGTCTTGACTTGGACTTGAAGTCGGTCAATACTTTTGCGGGTATACCTTTGATCGACAGCAAGGATGCTCCGACGATCGATTGTCATGCTTGACTTCGACTCTGACTTAGCTGATCGTGAACAGCTACTGGATATCTTCTCTGAATGCTCTAACAAGCTCCATTATCTCCATAATTCTCTAAAACGTACCTTGACCTGAAAAAGACTCTAAAATACAGTCTAGACATACATAGTAGATTCCAAATAGGGTCTAAATGATAGTCTAAAATTGGTAATTAAAAAGGTATATCAACGGACAACGTCCAAGTCGCCATATGTCGAGTCGGACAGAAGATATGGCGACCTGGATCAATCCCACACCATGCACTCTCGTCTCACTCTCCAGAACTCTCTTCTTCGAGTCTTGATTAAAATGCCTCTTGTTTCATCTCTATCGGAGTTATCGTTGAAACTTTACCATAAAAAATTAACAAAGATTTATTTTCTCGTGTGAATTTGAATCAATCGCATAAAATGATAACGGTTAACTTAAACACCATGGTTATCTCATCTATACAATTGGTTTCCACTATTTCATAAAATTGACGTCGTATGGAAGGAGATTTCTCCAAAAGATATCGTAAAAATGCTTAAGTCGAAAAAACGGCCGAAGGAAGTCTAAAACGCGGAAAAAGCCCACTTACGATTTTAGACGAGAATGAGCCCACGTTACTATGTCGGTTTATTGAATATTCGCGAAAGAAGATAAATGTCAAGTTTCGAAGGATAATCATGAAGATCGAGAAAAATGGAATATATCTGCGAAGAGAAAAACTCGAATCAAGGGCAGAAAAGGAAAGAGAATCTAAGGCGACGCGCCCAAGGACGATTCTTTAGACTCTAGAACTCTCTGCACTTAGAAACCCTAGGCTTTATTCTCGACAAATTGGGTTTCTATGTTTGGCACTCGATTACTAGACAAACTGGCCTAGGCAGTTTGATCTCTTGTTTCACTCTTTCAATTGAACTATGTTTGACTTGATCCTCGAAAATGGTACAAAGGCAGCCTTTCATAAGGTCCAGTCAAAAATCTTTTAAACCTCTTTCGTCTTTTTCATCTATTGCTAAGCGAGTTGCGTCTCACATAGATTTTTTGACATGGGTGGTTAACCTTGCGAACTTAGTTAGATTTTACTGTTTGTGTCATGTGATTTTCTTTGTAATCTCATTTCCAGACAAGCTTCGTGTATGCTTTTGTCTCTAGAACGCTCGTACGCAAATTCGCAATAAAGATCTGATTTTTCTAAACTCGTTTATTGTTTTTTACGTTGGTGTCGATCGACGTTGATCCCAGAAGACAGGCCTGACTTGTTTAATGGCCGGCTTAAGCCCAGAAGCCATCAAAAATTACCAAAATACCCATGGATGATCTAAAATCCTATATATATATATATATATATGTTTTTAGGCCATTGTTGACGGCTACGCTTAAAACGCTTACCAAGATTTATTTTATTCATTGTTCTAGGGTTAGGAGAGAAGGAAATAACTCCTTAAAAGTCCTCCTAGAACTCCTTTGGTTTTATATTATATATATTCTATTCATCTTTGATTTATGTGACAAAGATCATGTCTGAGTAGATCTTTTGTTAGGTTTAGGGTTTATTAATGGTATTGATGGATTAGCCAAATAATAGAATTGCTAGGCTTATTATTAGCTCTATCAATAGAATTGTGTTTATTTCTTGTGTTATAGAGTTGCTAACTAGAACCCTGATCATAGGACAGTTAGGCGCAAGCGAGAGCATGGTCTACTACCAGAATTAATCCTGTTGAGCTAGGTTGCTAGAAACAAACGAGAGTTGATTTAGTTAATTTAGTGAACTTATCGAATTAGGTCATAAAGCTTGACTCAAGAGACCATCGATCGATGCAGGAACATTGCCATCGATTGACGGTCATTCTGTGTCAACAAGCGAGAGCTGAGACATCAGACTTAGTCAATATATTAGACTCACAGCGAGAGCTAGTGATATTATACATTAGATATCGAGTTCTATGATTAATACCCTTAGCTTATATTTTCTATAATCCACTTGTCTGAAACCCCAGATCTAGCTATTTATTATTAGTGTTTACTTAACAATCAATCAATCATCTACTGTAGTTTATTTACTGCTTATTAATCTATTTGCCTAGCTTAATCGCGATTGTATTGAGTTTATTGTGTGTACATGCTCCATGTGGATTCGATCCCTAAATACTACAATTTGACCTCTATTGGAAAGAGTAGTTTGTAGGGTTAATTTGATAGAGTTTGCATTGAAATACATAAAAACCCTTCTGTCAAATATCATAGATTATCAATCTATTTCTCATAATTTTCAAGGAAGAGTTACACCGAGATTAATGATGATTTGACTAGAAAATTTACTGAAGAAGAAATCAGGAAAGGAGTGTTTGACATAGGTGCATACAGAGCACTCGGCCGTCGTGTTTGTGTTGACTGCGTCAGTTGTTGGGTTGACGTCTTCCGTTAGACTTGTCTTCTCCGGTGGGCTTGATGCGTCAGGCACTGGAACTATTTGTTCACTAGCCTTTGCTGAGCCGACGGCTCTGGGTCGTCTTTGTCCGAAGGGTTTTCGGCTGGTGCCTGAGCTATATTCGGGCGTTTTGTCTTCGTCATCGCGGTGTTCGTGATTTGTCCTAGCTTGTGATCGGCCAGGAAGCAACGTCTCGACTTCTTCTGGCAACCCCAAATCACAGCAATCCCGTTAATGCCTAAGTGATAAATCGACGGGACTGCCTTCATGGCGTTTAGCCAAGTTGTGCCCATGATGACGTTGTAGATGGCCGGGTGGTCAACAACCGCGAAATCAACGATCTTGGTGACTCTTTTGACACACCGGGTAATTTGATTGACCCGAGGGTCACTGACGTCATGCCAGAGAAATCTGTCATCGGTTTTGGCGATGGTACAACTTCTCTTAACTCGACGTTCATCCTTTTGAGGGTATCGCGAAAGATGACGTTGACTGTGCTTCTCGTGTCGATGAGAACCCTCGAAACCTTGAGATCTCTTATCACGAGATCAATTACGAGTGGAACACAATGTGGCTGATCGATCCCTCCCGCCTCTTCTTCATCGAAAGTGATTGCTCCTTTCGGGGTGTCATTGGACGTGGACCAGATCGGCGAATTTGTGCTTGTCTCGGCCTTTCGCTGATAAGCTTTGATGACCGAGACGGTATCGCTGCAATATTTTGATCCGCTGATGATCATGTTTACCCTGCAACGGTTGTTGTCGTTGCCCTTCTCGTTCTGCCTTCTTCCTCACTTTTCTACTGATTGGTTTGCTTGGGAAGAGTTATCCGTTTGAGGAGTCCTGTCGTTTTTTGGGGGACGGTCCAAGTCGCGGATGAGATCTTTCACGCTGGAAACTCCGGAGAGTTCTCTGGAGAGCAGCTTTGCGGCCAACCTAGCACCAAGAACTTTACAGTTAATGGTCGAGTGTTTGCAGGCTTGGTGAAAGTCGCAGAAGGCGTTTTCGTCATAATTTGGACGTGTTACCCATCGTTCGTCCTTGCTCCGATCCTGATTTAATAGCGTAGTTATGCGCTCCCTGCGTTTCTTCGTCTCCGCGATAGAGGCTTTTGTCGTTGCGAGGGTTCTTCTTCTTTAATTTCTGATCCGACCCTGGATCCTTTGACGAATTCTTCGTCGGCTTCCACTTCTGGGACAAGACCTTTGTCTCTTCCTCGATGATGATGTAATTTGTGGCTTTGTGAAGCGCATCATGGATCGTATGCGGTTTTTCCAAAGTTATCCACTTCCTGAACTTCGACTTGTACCAGAGCGTTTTTCGAAGTGCGTCTATTGCAACTTTGTCGCTTATCCCGCTGACTATAGCCGTGACGGTTTTGAATTGTTTTATGAAGTTGGGGAGAGTCTCGTCCTCTCCTTGGGATAAGCTTCAGAGGTCCACGTTGTAGGTTTCTCGATCTATGAACATCGAGTTGGATTGGTCCACGCTACCCAACTCGCCCGTTCGGCGAGTTGGACCAGTTGGCTTGTGTGGTTCGACTCATTTGTTCAACGAGTTGGACGTCTTGCTCGGCCAACTTCTCCTTTCGGTGAGTTGGATGATCGAGTCCTTCATTCGTTTTGTTGTCATAACGCTCGGGGACACGTCGACCCGAGGTCTATGACAGACTCTTCTTGATGGCTTACCGTGCAAACCATTCCTCCGTGGTTAGCTGAAACTTAACTTTGAATTTCCCGTTCTCCCTTTTTCGAGATATAATCTCTTTTTCATAAAGAGCACATTTCTCGGTAGGTTCTGATGTTGTTTCCGTCGTAACCGATTTTGACCCCAACAATCAAGAACTCCTTCCTCACCAACTTTCTCTATGATACTGAAGCAATATAAGATCGAGATGGAAGCTATGTTGAGATATGGTAGAGGAAGAAGAAGAAGATGGAGATGGAGAGCTGAGCTGGGTAGAAGAAGCCGATTTTAGTGATCCAACTTCAGCATCGATCGACACTAAGACTTCAATGTCGACCGATGTTAAGACCTCAACATCGATTGACACTAACCCATGTTGTCGATCGACACTAACCCATGTTGTCGATCGACACCATTCTTGGAGCTAGAGGAATTCGTGAAGCAATTATATGAAGCACAACCTAAAGATTTGTGTCAGGACTCGGAGCAGAACCTTAATGACGAGCACCACACTTCGAGAAGAGATTTGGAAACTCCACCCAAATCTGGCATCGATCGACACCCACTGGAGAGTATCGATCGACAGCCACCCAATGTCATCGATCGACACCCATTTGATGATATCGATTGACACCCATGGCTAGATGAACCATATTACGTGATTGAACCAGAACCAGTTAGGAAGAGTATGTGCGAGTTTGAGTCCTCACACCTTGATGTCCCAGAACATCTACGACCACCTATCTGCACAAAGGAAGCTCCTGGTTTTAGCAAAAGAGTGAAGAGGGTACATGACCCTGTGAACTTTGTGGTTTCCTACGCTGTTTTAGAGGTCGAATTTCCTATTTCACCAGATAAAAGTGTGCATCCAGATTCCTAGAGTGTGGTATTTGATGATCAAATGTATGCGGTAACTTCTCAGAAAGGGTTAAGATATAGAAGTGACGTCGACAAAGGCCCAGAAGACGCAGTATCGATCGACACCAAAACTGCAGTATCAAACGACACCACCATTGGAGCATCGATCGAACACAACACTAGAGCGTCGATCGACACTCAACATGGATCAGAGGAGAATGAGTTTGAAGTGTTTCGTAATCTTTTTGATGGAGGCACCACGAGATCAGACAAGTCTGAGGGAAAGAAGAAGAAGAATTGGAAGAAGGGGAAAAAGACCAAGGAAGGTCCTCAGTTATCATTGATTCCCCACTTCTCAGATGGTGTCAAGAAGTACAAAGTGCGTAGTAGATGTTTCTCACAGCCATTTTCAAAGCTACGAGCACTACTTATTTCTGAGATGATAGACAAAGGAGAAGAGTCCATGGAGGCTTTCACAAAAAGGGTGATGAAGCTGAAGACATTGGACATTGGGAATTGTTTTGGAGCAAGTCCCCAATCTCATCAGACCTGAATCAGAACTCCAAAACGTCAAGCCAAAGACTATAAACAAGCGCTGAGTGGGAGGCAACCCAACATTTAGTAAGTTTTCAATTAGTTTTTAATTATATTAGTTTAATTTCGGATTTTATTTTATTATTAGAGGTTTTCAAAAAAAGATCCAAGGAAGATAGTCTGCATAGAGCATCGACCGACACTTGATCACTGTCGATCGTTGGAGTAACCCTAATATCAATCGATCGCTACTTAACTGTGTCGATCGACGGTCACCATCAGCGAGCAGGAGTAGAAACTTAAAGGTGCACCATCAATCGATTTTGAAGAATTAACATCGAGCGACCATGGAACATGACCATCGGCCAACATCAACATCGTGACATCGATCGATACTCTTTTAAAATTCTGGTTTTCCTAACCAATCCGGGACGGATTACACTAGGGACAGTGTAATTTAAGTCTAACGGAGGTTCGCTGATGCTATTTGATTTGTTTTGAGTCTTATTTACTATATATATGTATAAGTTTTTCAACAAAATTTATTGAGTCAAGAAGGGGACTATGATCAAGATTTATTATTGACTAACCACACTTTAGCACCACTCTTAGAAGGTTGTTTGCAGAGATTACTGGAGATACCAAAGTGGATCATCCCGCCAATATATCACACTTGCTTAGAACGTTTGAAGGAATCGAAGCTTATTTACAACACTAATCTTGATTGCACCTTTGGTTCCCTTCTCTCTGTCTCTTCAACATCTACCTAAAAGCTTATGAGATTGAGATGACTTCCCGAGATGCAGAGGGGTAAGTACATTACCGATGACTCCACTATTCCAATTCGGAGGAACTATCACACATTGTTGGAAGCGAGGGATAGGTACATTACTGATGAACCCACTATTCGCCTACAACTTTGCCCAAAAGGTAAAAGAAAAAATTTTTAAAAAAAGGAAGAAGAAAAGAAGAAGAAAATCAAAAATTAGATAAGATGGACTGTATCAGCATCATTGTCCATTAAGTTTGAGATCTAAAAAGATTTAGAGAGAAAAGGGGGAAGAAAGGAATCAGAGAAGACTTTGTGTCTGGTTGTTCAGATACTTGCAGAGGTAAGAGTCCATGTGTCCTTTGATCGATGCTCCCTTGGTAAAGCCTGCATTTTATTTTATGCAAAGACATGAAATCAGTAGAGGAGTGAGTCAGACTAGTATTTGCTAAGTTGTTGGTAGAATGGATCTGGTTGCTATACTAGGATGGGGTATATAAAGTTTCTCTGTGATTGACTTGATAGGATGTGGTTGCAACAAAGTTGGGTGATAGTTATACTTAGACATTATGTGAGTCTCCGCTTTTCAAAACCTCTTTCACAAGCTTTGTTTGCTTGAGGACAAGCAAAAGGTTAAGTCTGGAAGAGTTGATAGGGCCTGATATTTACCACTATTGTGCCACGATATCAGCCCTATTTAAATTCTATTATATGTGTTTGGAGTATGTTTTAGAGTATTTTCAGGTTCAGATACGTTCTGGAGAACTTTCGTGATTCTGGACCTTTTAGAGATGTAGAACTGCGCAGATGCGTCATACGTTTAGCTATGGATGGAGACCTTCCCACGGTGCGATTGAGCTTATCTTATTAAAAAGACGATAAAGATTTGAGTTAGTTTTCCAGTGCCACCAGTTTGAGGTCAATCAGGATCCTACAACCAAAGTTATGTTTGTTTTTATGGAGAGTGGTCTGTCTACCTCGCGAGAGGAAGTTGTCGAGAAGAAGAATGACTGTCAATCGATGGCACAGCCTTGGTGTCGATCGACTTGTTTTATGGCCGACTTAATCCCAGAAAACCATCACAAATTACCAAATGCCCATGGACGACCTAAAACCCTATTTATATGTTTTCTAAGCCATTGTTGATCGCTATGCTTGAAACGCTTACCAAGCTTTCTTTTATTCATTGTTCTAGGGCTAGGAGAGAAGGTAGGAACTACTTCAGAGTTCTCCTGGAACTCTGTTGGTTTTATATTATATATATTCTATTCATCTATGATTTCTGTGACAAAGATCATGTCTGAGTATATCTCTTGTTAGGTTTAGGGTTTATTAATGGTATTGATGGATTAGCCAAACAATAGAGTTCCCTAGGGTGATTATTATATCTATCAATACAAATGTGTTTATTGCTTGTGTTCTAGGGTAGCTAACTAGAACCCTGATCATAGGATATAGACGCAAGCGAGAGCATGGTCTACTACCAGAATTAATCTTGTTGAGCTAGGTTGCTAGAAGAAAACGAAAGTTGATTTAGTTAATTTAGTGAGCTTATCGAATTAGGTCATAAAGCTTGACTTAAGAGACCATCGATCGATGCAGGATCATTGCCATTGATCGACGGTCATTCCGTGTCAACAAGCGAGAGCTGAGACATCGGACTTAGTCAATAGATTAGACTCGCAGCGAGATCTGGTCGTACTTTACATTAGATATTGAGTTCTATGATTAATACCCTTAGCTTCTATCCTATATAATCCACTTGCCTAAAACCCTAGATCTAGCTATTTAATATCATTGTTTACTTACCAATCAGTCAATTATCTGTTGTAGTTTATTTACTGCTTATTAATCTAATTGCCTAGCTTAATCGCGATTGTATTGAGTTTATTGTGTTCCCACAATCCATGTGGATTCGATCCCTAAATACTACAATTTGACCTCTCTTGGCAAGAGTAGTTCGTAGGGTTAATTTGATAGAGTAGCATTCAAATACATAAAAACTCTTTTGTCAAATATAATAGATAATCAATCTATTTCTCAGAATTTTCAAGGAAGAGTTATACCAAAATTAATGATGATTTGACTAGAAAAGTTACTGAAGAAGAAATCAGGAAAGCAGTGTTTGACATAGGTGCATAAAGAGCACCTGGACCTGATGGATTTACTGGTGACTTCTATCAGCAATTTTGGCCTTTGATTAAAGATACCATTATTGAAGAAGTGAAGAAGTTTTTTATTGAAGGAAGGCTTGATCCAAAACATAATCAGACCAATATTTTCCTGATACCAAAGACTGAAGTTCCTCGGGCGCTTAGTGACTTTAAACTATAGCTCTTTGCAATGTGAGTTATAAAATCATTTCATAGATCTTGGTGGGAAGACTTCAAAAAAAATTATTTGCTATCATCTCTAAGAATCAAGTGGCATTCATACCTAGAAAAAATATTCAAGATAATATAATCATAGGTCAGGAGATGATGCATTCGCTCAAACGAATGAAACGATGGTCTAAATCCTACATGACTGTCCAAACTGACATTGCAAAGGCTTATGATCGTCTGGAATAGAGTTTTTTGCATTGATACAATGGTTCACATGGGGTTTGCTACTATCTGGATTGAATGGATCATGCAGTGTGTTGTAACAGTAACTTATTCCGCCTTGATTAATGGTCAACCTCGAGGTAACATCACTCCTAAGAGGGGTATTAGACAAGAAGATCCCCTTTCTTCATATATATTTATCCTCTGTAGTGAGGTGCTCAGTCACCTACTTACAAATGCTACTTCACATAACATATTAAAAGGGATGAAGATAAGTAACACATGGCCTACTATTAATCACTTATTGTTTGCGGATGATGCATTGTTTTTCTGTCATGCTCACGCTCATGTAGAACCTTGAATTCCATTCTTAATTGTTACGAGTTGGTCACTGGTAAAACAATGAATTATGACACGTCTGCAATCACTTTTGGGAGTAGGGTTGAAGAATCAGTCAAAACTAGATTGTGAGACACGCTGAAAATCCATAATGATGGTGGAAATGGGAGATACTTGGGGTTAGCGGAGAATATTGGCATGAACAAGAAGGAAATCTTCAAACATCATTGAAAGGTAGAATGCATATCGAAAGGGTGGTCTTTCAAGTATTTGACAGATGCTGGAAAAGAAATTTTAATAAAGACAGTAGCTATGACACTCCCGGTGTTCACAATGAATATATTCAAGCTACCTACTGAAATATATGATGAGATTAACAAACTTCTGGCTGAGTTCTGGCGGAGTAAGAGTCACGGCAGAAGAGGAATGCGTTGGTTGAGTTGGGACAGACTGAGCTTACCAAAATATTAAGGTGGAATGGGATCCAGAGATATAGAGAGCTTTAATATAGCTCTACTTGGTAAGCAAGTGTGGCGTATAATGCAAGATCCTGATAGTTTAGTGGCACGAGTATTAAAAGGATGTTACTTTCCCTCCCAGTCTCCTAGATGTGGGGCTAGGAACCAAACCGTCCTATGTATGGAGATCTTTAAATGAAGGAAGTCAAGTCATCAAAAAAGAAATGAGAATCCTAATAGGAAATGGAAAGGAAACTAAAATTTGGCTGGATGCTTGGCTTCCTATAGATCCTCCACGCTCTCCAAGGAGTAATAATCCAGAAATAGAGGCCATAGATATACCGGTGTGCTCATTTTTCCTTGAAAACACGAGAAGATGGAATGAGACTCGCATAGAGGAGATAATGATACCAGAAGATGCTACTATTGTAAAGAGTTTGAAGTTAAGTTCTACAGAAGCAATGGATGTCATAGGTTGGCATTATACAGATTCTGTTAATTAATCCTTTCTCTAATCATTTCTCTACTTTTAGCAAAAAAAAAAGAAAGTCTTTTCTTTACCAAACAATAACAACGACATGCACAATTCAAATAACATGCATAAAAATAAAACATATGTGATAGTTTATTCATTACAAGAAAACACACCAGTTGCAAGAGAAAGAAAACACGCCAGTTGCAAGAGATATTTACGAGTTAATAAATGCCTCGTAAATTTGTAATGGATTTGCGAGCGATTTGCAACACAAAAGAATTCCCTCGAAAACCACTCACAAATTTGCGTGGAAAAAAATCATCGCAAATTTGCGAGTATTTTGCGAGGAAGATCTAGAATCACACGTAAATCCATCGCAAATTTACGATTGACAACTTCCTTGCAAATCCGTTACAATTTTGCGAGGGTATTGCATGTCATTTTTGTTTAACTGCAACTCCGTCGCAAATAAACAGATAAATTGGTGGGAGACATTTTTTGTGTGTACCTAAATTTTGCAAAGGATAAATTATCTCTCAAATCCCCTGAAAATTGAAAAACTGTCGCAAAACATTTGCAAATTCCCCCGCAATTCCCTTGCAAATCTTTCCCAAATCCTTTGCAAAACTTACTAAAATGTATATATATAGTAGGTGTGAGTAGAGATCGTAACACAGAAAAAAACTGAAAAAAATGAGAGGAAAGTGTCGTCCGAACATTAATTATACGCGTTACGGGCATGGATGTACAATCATAAAAATCCGGAGACTGGTGAAGTGACCAAAGAGTTTTGGGCTAGACTACAGGGATTCTTACAACATGGAACTAACCAACCATTCGCAAGGGAACATTGTAAAATATTTTATCCTTATAGAAAATACAAGAAGGAGTCATATTTAGGCGTAGTTACTATAAGAGACATTTATATAATAGAGAATTTAGACAAAACTACTACGTATGGTTATTTCATGGGGAAGGTGCATCAAGTAGTAGTACGGTTCAGGGATTTAAACTACCAAGTTACAATGTTAATTATTCGAATGATCACGAGCCAAATATGTTTGGAAATAGTGTGGGTGATGGGTAACATGAGCAAAATATGCTTGGAAATAATGCGGGTGATGGGTAGTGATATACCTTGTTATTTACCCGTTTTAGACTGTCATTTGGACCCTATTTGGAGTCTACTAGGTATGTTTGGACTGTATTTTAGAGTCTTTTCAGGTCAAGGTATGTTTTTGAGTAGATAATGGAGCTTGTTAGATCATTCAGAGGAGATATCTAGTAGCTGTTCAGGATCAGCTAAGTCTAAGTCGAAGTCCAGCATGACCATCGATCGACGCAGCATCCTTATTGTCGATTGACGGCCTACTCGCAGAAGTATTGGCCGTCTTCAAGCCCAAGTCAAGATAAATTACAAGAATGGCCATGAACGAGTTTTAACCTAGTTTATAAAGGTTATGCCATTGTTTAGGCAGAAAGACACAGATTTCATATTACACAAAGTATTATATACAGCTTTTTAGTTTTCTTAGTAGTTTTAGGAGAGAAGATCTGAACTCCTTCAGAGATTTGTATTGGAACCCCCATTATTTATTATATTCATCATATTATTCAGTCTACCATGTTTTCTATGATTATGTATGAGTAATTATCTCGCTAAATTTAGGGTTTATATTGGTATTGATGAATTATCCCCGAAATAGGATTGCTATGATGAAGAGATATCAATCTCTGGAATTTTATTTAATGCTTGCGTTCTACAGTAGCTAACTAGAAACCTGAACTTAGGACATGGACAACTACGAGAGTAGGTTCTGTGCCAGAATAAATTACATTGAGCTATGTTGTTAGATACATGTGAGAGCTAGTTTAATTAACCTAACGGGCGAACTTCTTGTCTGATAACCGTCGATTGATACTCGGCCTTAGTCGTCGATCGACGGTCGACTCCTCTATTCACATACGAGAGTTGGAACAAGAGGGGTCAGATTTGTTGATTAAGGTCCTTGCATATTAATAATTCGCTGCATCTTTTCCACTACAATTCACTTGCCTGAAACCTTAGATTTATCTTTTCTATATTTGAATCAACTTAACTTATTTAGACATTTTCCTTTTCGGATAAAACCTACAATAAACATCCTATTTATAGCTTACCTAGATTAACCAGTAGAATACATAAATCTATTGTATGCCCTCGCACTCTGTGGATTTGATCCCTACGTACTACAATTAGACCTCTCTTGGCAAGAGTAGTTCGTAGGGTTAATTTGATACATTGTCTACTTTAAAATAAACTTTAACCCGCATGCTGTCAAATTTGGCCCGTTGTGGGGGAGCAAGGAACACCATTAGATCTATTTTCTAGGGTTTAGTCTAGGCTTTTTCTTTACTACAAGTTACTGACAATTTCTTTTTGTTGTCTTTCAGGTGCATGCCCAGCAGTACCATGAGCAAAAATAACAAAGAATTACTCTTCTCAGACGCTGTTGCAATTGAACGTTCCACCCGCAAACAGATATGACAAGCATCGATCGACAGTAGCACTCAATCGGCGATCGATGCTCATTCATTACCAACATCGATCGACAGTACCCACGATCGACGGGCTCGCGAGTTCAGATGGTTGCGACTTTAGTTGTGGTTTGAGATGAAAGAGGAGAATTGATGATCATGGGGCTGTAATCCCTGAAACAAAAGAACACGCTACAGTAGCTTGACCTGAAGCTGGTGCCCAAGCTGCTCAACGGACACTGGTAGACTACAATTTTCCGCTATTCGTCCTCCAGCTTTCTATAGGAATGATTTTGAGATCAAACTGTCCTTCTTCGCATTTGTTGCGCAGACATCCTACCAAGGATTGCGACATGAGCACCCGATGGATCATCTACAGCGGTTTGAGGATCTAGTATCTGTTATTAAAGCCAATGGAGTTCCTGAGGACTATCTATTCTGTAAGCTCCTAAAGTACTCACTTGTTAGAGATGCTTCACATTGGCTCAAGCAACTTCCACCAGGATCTCTGACATCCTGGACAGACATCAAGAATTCATTCCTTCACAATTTCTTTGATGATGCACTAGCATAAGATTTAAGAAGCAGAATCGCTACATTCACACAGAAACCTGGAGAATCATTCAGAAGCTCTTGGTTCATATTCAAGTCTTACCAGAGAGATTACCCACACCACGGCTTCACAAAGTGCAGATGCTTAGCACTTCCTTCAGGGTATTGGTCTGCAGTACCAGATGGCTTTAGACATAACTAGTGAAGGAAATTTCAGCACTAGGAGTCCAGAAGAAGAAACAAGGCTTATTGAGAACTTGGCATCTAGCAATAGCACCAAGAACACTGACTACAAAAGGAAGAAATCAGCTCCATGTTTGAGCAAGGAGCAGATAGATGAAGTAAAAGCAAAGCTAGATGGTATTCAAAAATTTCTCAAGAAGCAAGAAGTGAAAGCCCTGGACGAAGAAGAAGAAGAGGAAGAAGATGTGAATTTTTTTGGTGGAAATGGTTTCCAGAGACAGGGAAATCAAGGTTACAACAAAAACTCCTATGGTGGCAACATGAGTAACTACAATCAATTTTCACAGCAGCAAAAGCCTCATGAGAGCAAGTTAGAAGCAATGGTTGGTAGAATATTGGAGCAGTAGTTGCAGATGACTATGAACTTCAATGGAAAGATAGATGCCATGTACATCAACCTCAACAGAAAGTTTGAGACTCTCAACACCCATGTCAAGAAGTTTGAGAATCAAGTGGTCCAAACAAGTGAGGCCATTCAGAACATGAGATCCTGATTAAGGAGAAAGGAGAAGCTAGTCAGAAGCACCACGTCAGTGCATTCATAGGTGATGATTTTTGGCAAGAAGTGAAGAGAGAACAACTCCAGGAAGGAGATTTTCGTGTAGAAAGTGCTATATCCTTCGGCAGTTCGCATTGTGTCGATCGACACTCGAACCAGAACATCGATCAACGGAACCTTCGAAATCTGTTGCTTCGTGTGAATCTTCTAACGTCAATCGACATCTAGAAGTCAGCTATGATCGACAGTCTCCAACAGCATAACCCATTCATTTACCAAGTCTGAGTGCCGGCCTATTTGTCAAGCCTTCGAGTATGGATACTCAAGAACATAACGCCAATACACGTGACCCCATGACAACAGAAAATCACCACAGAAGGAAACAGAAGATTCCCAAACATCTCCGCAGAGAAGCAACTGACAAAGAGATGGATGGCTTTGCGAAAAGAGTTTTTAAAATTACTTTAGATACTCAATTTGATGAAGCATATTATACTAATAGATTGTGGATGTTTCCAAGGATTCCAAGGAAACAAAAACGGACATAGAACGCATGTTCAGTGACCTCATAGAGAAGCTGAAGCAGAGGACCACTCTCAAGAAGAAAAGAGACCATGAAAAAATTGGGATTTCATGTTTTGTCAAAGGTCACAAGTATCCTAACGCCCTCTGCGATACTGGATCAGCAGTTAGCATCATGCCTAGAATTATGGCACAGAAGCTAAGCCTGAAAGTGGAGCCTTCTAGTGATTCATTCACCTTTGTGGATTGCTCCAAAGTGAATTCAAGAGGGATAGCCAGAGACGTTCCAGTGCAGATTTGCAACGCCTTAGTTCCAGTAGACTTCCATGTGATGGATATAAAGATTGATTGGAACTCTTTCTTACTTCTTGGAATAGCATTCATAGCAACAACAGGAGCTATCTGCGACATGAAGACAAACAGGTTGTATCTATCCTTGATTGATCCATACAATTTTTATGAACATGTTAAAGTCAAGAACAAGGATACTCAGATAAAATTGGGTAATGATTCAGGTTTGATTGCTACATGCTTCTGAAATTACGATCAAGACGACGAGCCTGCGGAAACAGTATCGATCTATGCCCAACCCTTGGTATCGGTCTACGGTACTTACGACTCGCAATTGCACGAAACCCACCCTTCAGCATCGCTCAATACTCAACCTTTAACATCGATTGACGGTTAGGCCACTGATCAGAACGATGAAGACGTTCAAGAAGATATAGTCTACATTGGGCAGCAATACCATGAGATGATGCTAAAAACCAATAACCCAGAATACAATGGTTCTTACTTTGAAGAAGAAGCAGTCAAGTACCATGCTTTTGCACTAGAAGAGGCTGGAAATTTCAGAGGATCCTATGGAACTTGGAATGTAACATCGATCGACGGTGGCTCCGTACCATCGATCGACGACAATCCGATAAGATACGATGACAATTATGGCTACCTCATACCAGATGAGTTTGGAATTATGTGGGACCAGATGGATATGCACGAGCAATGGATGGAAGGATTCTTAATGAGTCCAAGGACGATATCGCAGACATACTGGCAATGGCCAACGGATCAGGGAATCTCTTCAGTAAATAAACATCGATTGGGGCAGTTAGTTCAGTGTCGATCAAAGGCAACACTTGGCCATCAATGGACAGTCACCATGCAGCATCTAGACAGAGGCTGGTAACAGAGGAATTATTACAAGACAAGCTTGATGGAGTTTACCTTTCTCAAGGCTTGATGAGGGATATTATCTACCAGAGTTTGGAAGATCTTTCAGAGCCCACAGATGCCAGACTTAACATGTTGATGGGATGCATTCAAGAACTCGAAGAAAGGATGATCAGAATGGCGATTGCTCAGAGGAAGATGGACAACCAGAAAACCAGAGCAGATGACGCTGTGAGAGGCTTCATTAATTCATGGTTTGAGACGAGCAGAGAGTATGTGGATACTTGCTTTCCACATTGATTTTATGAACCACATTCCTAGTATAGAAATCCAAACGTCAAGCTTAAGACTATAAGTAAGTGCTAAGTGGGAGGCAACCCACTATTTAGTAAGTTTTATTTTCAGTTACTTAGTTATTAATTACGTTTTTTTCTTAATTACTTCAGGTTTTCAAAGGAGGAGTTGAATAGTTTGAAACCACCATCGGTCGACACCAACACCTAACCATCGGTCGACGGCTTTGATAGTTCACCATCAGTCGACACTCAACACCCACAATCGGTCGAAACTCTTTGTGGAGTTTGGTAACATCGACTTTCTCTCTACCTTTTACTTATGCTTTAGTTTATATTAACCAAACCCGACGGGATATCACTGGGGACAGTGTTATTTAAGTATGGTGGAGGTTCGCTGATGCTTATATCTATTTTAAGCTTTTATCTATTAAGTTTTTCAAATAGTTTTTATAGAGTCAATAAGGGGATTATGATCAGAACTTATTTATTGACTAATCACACTATAGCACCATTCTTAGACATGTTGATTGCAGAGATTACCAAGGATTCCAAAGTGGATATCGTGCCACTAGATCACACTTACTAATAAAGTTTGAAAGAACCAAAGCTGATCTCCAACTTAATACTGACTACTTCGCTTGCTTTGGGGCTTGGTATACATCGAATCGGATTTCTTCTGCAAGTTTGTAAGGTATTAGAATGTGTATTTCTGATTTCCCTTCTCTCTCTCTCTCGTCAAGATCTATAATAGAAAATATTGAGATGATATCCTAAGATGCAGAGGGGTACGTACATTACCGATGACCCCACTACTCTAATTCAAAGGAATGATCACACATTGTTGGAAGCGAGGGGTAGGTACATTACCGATAACCCCACTATTTTCCTACAAATTTTTTCATAAAAACAATCGAAAATGAGATATCGATGGCAAGATTGAATGTAGCAGCATCATTGTCCATTGAATTTGAGATCCAAAAAGATTCTGAGAGAGAATAGGGAATAAAGGTATCATGAAAGGCTTCATACCTATATATGCAGGTTTGCAGAAGTTGAGTCCATTTGTCCTTTGATCGATACTCCCAAGGTAAAGACTGAATTTTATTTTTATGCAAAGAAATGAGATAAGCGAAGGGGTGAGTCAAATTAGTATTTGTTGAGTTGTTGGTAGAATAGATTTGGTTGCTATACTAGGATAGGACATATAAAGTTTCTCTTTGATTAGCATTATTCGATGTGGTTGCGATATAGTAGGGGTGATAGTTATGCTTATGTATTATGTGAGTCTCCGCTTTTCAAACCTCTTTCACAAGCTACCTTTGTTTTACTTGAGGACAAGCAAAAGGTTAAGTCTGGGGAGTTGATATACCTTGTTATTTACCAGTTTTAGACTATCATTTGGACTATATTTGGAGTGTACTATGTATGTCTAGACCAGTATTTTAGAGTCTTTTCAGGTCAAGGTATGTATTGGAGCATTATAGAGATAATGGAGCTTGTTAAAGCATGCAGAGGAGATATATAGTAGTTGTTCAGGATCAGCTAAGTCCGAGTCGAAGTCAAGCATGACTAATGTCGATCGACGGCCTACTCGCAGAAGTATTGGCTGACTTCAAACCCAAGTCAAAAAAAATTACGAGAATGTCCCTGAACGAGTTTTGACCTAGTTTATAAAGGTCTTGCCATTGTTCAAGCAGAGAGACATAGATTTCATATTACACAAAGTATTATTTAGAGCTTTTAACTTCCTTAGTAGTTTTTGGGGAGAAGATCTGAACTCCATCAGAGATTTTTATTGACACCCCCCCCATTATTCAGTCTATCATGTTTTCTATGATTATGTCTGAGTAATTATCTTGCTAGATTTAGAATTTATAATGGTATTGATGAATTAGCCCCGAAATAGGACTGCTAGGATGAAGAGATATCAATCTTTGGAACTGTGTTTAATGATTGCATTCTAGAGTAGCTAACTAGAAACCTGAACGTAGGACATGGACAACTACGATAGTAGATTTTGTGCCATAATTGATTTCATTGAGCTAGGTTGTTAGATACATGCCAGAGCTTGCTTAATTAACCTAGCGAACGAACTTCTTGTCTGGTAATCGTTGATCGATACTTGGCCTTAGCCGTCAATCGATGGTCGACTCCTCTGTTCGCATACGAGAGTTGGAACGAGAGGGGGTCAGATTTGTTGATTAAGTTCCTTGCATATTAATAATTGCATGTATCCTATTCACTATAATTCACTTGCCTGAAACTCTAGATCTATATTTTCCATATTTGAATCAACTTAGCTTATTTAGACATTTTTCTTTTCGGATAAAACCTACAATAAACCTCCTATTTATAGCTTGCCTAGCTTAACCATTAGAATACGGAAATTTATTGTGTGCCCTTGCTCTCTGTGGATTCGACCCCTAAGTACTACAATTAGACATTTTTTGGTAAGAGTAGTTCATAGGGTTAATTTGATAGATTGTCTGCTTTAAAATAAACCTTAACCTGCACGCTGTCAGGTATGAGCAACAGGGAAATAGATATCATGATATGGTTATAACTGCATTTCATGAAATTGTTATTCTTGAACAGGGAAATGGATATCATGCTATGGTTACAAATGCATTTCATGAAGTTGTTATTCTTGATAGTAGTAGGGAAGAACCTAATATAGATGCAAAACGGTTTTATAATATGTTAGACGCTGCCAAAGAACTCATCTACGAAGGATGTAGACAAGGATTTTTAGATTATCAATAGCATCTAGGATGATGACAATTAAAAGTGATCATAATTTAAATGAGAAATGCATGGATTTGTAGGCCCAACCAATTAATGAGTATTTACTAGGAGATAATCTTGATACCGGAAATTTCTATGAAATTCATAGGTTAGTTGTGGGTCTTTGTCTACCATCTGAAATGATTTATGTATGTGTTGACAACTGCATGATTTTTTGGAAAGGCGATGATAAATTGCAGAAATGCCGATTTTGTGGAAAACCAAGATATCAAAGAAACCACATGAAGGAATCATGTGCCGTACAAACGTATATGGTACTTACCAATCACATATAGATTGAAGCGTTTATATCTTTCAAAAAGGGAAGACGCGTCAATGAGATGGCATGCCCAACATTTGGTAAAAGATGATGAGGTTACCCATCCCTCAAATGCTAAGGCATGGAAACACTTTCAAACCGTATATTCCGATTGTGTGAGTGAGTGTAGAAACGTTCATTTTGACCTATGCACAGATAGATTAGTCAATTTGGTATGTCTGGTAAGCAATACTCTTTATGGCATGTCATCTTTACGCCATACAATCTCCCTCCGGAGATGTGCATGCAAAGAGAAATTTTGTTCTTGAGTATTCTAGTGTCTGGTCCAAAATTTTCAAAGTGAGCACTTAACGTATTTTTGTAGCCTTTAATCCAGGAGCTGAAACTCTCGTGAGACGTTGGTTTGAATCATTTTTTTTTAAATTTCCTTGAAATTTAAATTTTTAAAATGTAAAACTTTTTGTACATTTATCTCTACTAATTTGGTTTTTTGTTTTGTCAGCAAATGTATCATTGGGAATCTGATAATAAGAAGCTTGTCCACCAATCTTTCCATGCAAATTGAAACTTCAATTGTCTCACCAAGTTGGACGGTGGAAGGCTAAGTGGCAGACTGAAGGTGAAAAAGCTATGCCTTTGTGGTTTGACCCAATCGTGTGGACTGGTCTTGTCACTTATTGGCAAGATCCACACACTGAAGTCCGGAGTTGTAACAATCAGGTGGCCCGTTACTCTGACCTTGATGGAAATGGACCGTCTAAGCATCTCTCCGGTCAGACTTCCTTCGGAACCCGTGCGCAAAAGATTTTAAGTTGTTATTGTTTTATTTTATCTTAGTTCATATACGTTTATGATTTCACTATTTTTTATTTTAGGCTGAGTAAACACGGGTGTTTAGTTCCAAAATTTATTTGGGGTTCTTGAGATCACTAAACGAAACCTAGATGGATCTTTCGTCGACAGAGAAGCTCAGAAGCTCTACAATGACGTGACATCTAATTTTAGGAGTTATCTCAAGCTGCTACTAATGATCCTGAGGGCACAAGGTCTGTTAGACTCTCAGAAAAGAACAAGATCTATTGCGAGGTATTTGTTACAGCTCTCAATCTAATTTTTTTAAAGTCTAGTTTAATATTTGATCTTTTTATTTTTATTATGTAGTTTGCTCCCTGTAAAAAGGGACGAATGCATGGAGTCGTTCTATAAACAAATCTTTAGGATCTACTCCAACTGCTTCACTTTCTTCTAGTAGTTCTCAAGAGCAGTATTTGAAGAAGATCATCAAGGAACAATCTCTTTCACTAAGAGCCAGGGTAATGAAATCGGAAAGCTGAACGTTGTTATTCATTATCTAGCTAGCAATGACTCTACTGTGACGAACATTCTTCAGTCTGCTAACGTGCCTTCCCAGAACTCTGAAGGCTGGTTCTTAAGATGATGATGAGTTTGTTGCTATTTAGTTTTATTTGTATCTTGTTTTTCTGGTTCATAAAAAGCTTATGTGTGTTTTAATGTTTTTGTAATGAAAACCTTGAGTTTATTTTTATGTCAACAATATTTCATTTTTATTTGTATTATTATATATATAAATAAAATATAAATAAATAAAAACAAAATGAAAATATTTTTGAGATAAAAATAAATATAGTAAATAAATTTTGCGAGGAAATGAAATGCTCGCAAATGACTTGCATTATTGCGATGGAATATACTTCGAGAATTTGCGACAGAATGAAAAATTCAAATATTTGCAACGGACATAATTCTTTCACAATTTTGCGATGCAAATGGTTCTCTCGCAAAATTCCAACGCAAATTTGCGAGTGTTTGTATTCCGTCCCAAATTTGCGAAAGAATTCACTCACACGTAAATTTGTGATGGAAACCGTTTCTTCGCAAATTTACGAGAGAATAGCAAGCGTCTTTAACTTGCGAGTAGCAATTTTTTTGGAAATACGTATACACATAATTTCCTCACAAATAGCGAAGAAAATTGTGAAGATTATTCTCCTCGTAAATGGCTTTGTTTCTTATAGTGATTAGATTTCATTTGCTTCGGTTTAGTTGATCTCAATTTGTTTGGGATTATGAGATAAATTTAGAGGCTTTCATTATGGTTTCATTATCTCTATTTATTTTGTTGCCTTCGGTTTGTATGTCCACTGATCCATTAGGACTAAGAATATTGACGATGTTGTATACAATGCAGATAAAAATCATAGATTAAAAGATATTTTCTCTTACAAATAACAATCAAGGAGGGGTTATTCATTATTGAAACACAAGCCAATATCTTTGTAAAATTCAAAGTTTTAATAGGTTTCATATATAAGAGCAAATCCAACCCACAGTTCTCTATAGGGTTCTAGTAATTCAGGAAAAATCAAAAAAACAAAAGAAAATTGGAAAGCGAATAAAAAAAGTTCTTGATTGAGAACATATGAGAACTTTATTACAACATTTTCTTCCACTTGTCAAAAAATAAGTAACTCAAATATTTAATTTATATTTAAATTTAACTAATCAAACAAAAATCATTAAAATAGCAATATTTAGTTATTAAGGAACCTTTTTCAAGAGCCCAACCGATGAGGTTGCTCTAAGCTCTTAATTAAACTGGATATTAACCTCATAACAACGACATCCAATTTATCTTTGCAGCTTTGGTGAAAAGCATGAACCGAAGCTAGTACGCTTCGGTTAGCTCTGTCTAAAGTTAACCCTTCACTACATTTAGCTCTTTGTCTACCTACTGGTCAGCACATCAAACGATCAATATCTTATCTTCTAGATCATGGTAGACTCCTCATGTGAAGGTGTAAACTATTTGACTTCTTCATTTGTGTTTCTTACGTATAAATATATATATATATGTGTGTGTGGTGTGTGTGCGTGTGTTGATGATAACAGAATTTTTATTTCTTAACAGAATATCAGAGTGTGTTCGATTTGGTTTATTGTCGATAGCACTTGGTGCCATCTTGGGGGTACTAGTTTGTATTTAGCATCATATCTCCAAATTGTATATAACTATATTTTCATTCTTAAAATCTTGTCTCCATAGAGTCGATCTAAAAATCTGCATCGTATGATAAAATACAGTTAATCCAGATTCCATAGTAGCTTGATAAAACCTTGTTCAGAATTTAGATCTTCGTTTATTAACGTCTGCCACTGACTCAGCTCAAAAAGAACGGTTCCTTCACATTTGATCTCAAAAGCTGGACTGTGTGGAGAACGAGCTGCTTCGGGTATTTAACCATGTCCCTGGTTCAACTTCTGTGCTCCATGGACTCACTGACACTCCACCTCATGTTCACTCACATATAAAGAAAAGCTAAACAAAAACAAATATTGACCACCATGAAGCAGGGATTGATCACCAGGAGGATGAAACTAATCACCATGCGACTGAGGGTGGGCACCATGAGGCTGGGGAAACTGATTTTCATATTCATGAAAGACCAAGATCGTCCCCAAACAAATCATTGAAGTAACACCATTAGAGCTTGTTTAAATGATGTTTTGTTTTGTTGAGGCTATCTATTATAGGTTGTAACATTTTAGTGGTAACGCAAAGTATACAAGATTAAGGAGGTACTGTTTGAGATGGATTGCATCCTTCCACACGGTCCATCGGGTAGAAAGGTCGGCCCAGTAATGTAGGCATTAGGGAGGTCGCGGCTCGGATTGTAACTGAAGAAGAGAGACAGCTCGATGAACAGCTGGCGACGAACAAGTGCTCTCGTAGCGCCGAGAGACCATCGACTAGGCTCGGCGCCACGAGCCGAGGAAGCCGAGCTCGTTTGAGGCCGAATTACCTGCTTACTCGGCCCACAGAGAGAGGGAGCCTGGCCCGTTAAGACGTAGGTTGGATTAGGGCGAACAGGGGAAGGGGAGCAACCTATAAAAGGAAACGACAGAAGACCAGAAGGAAAGAGGAAAAATTAGGATTTTACACTTTTACTTTCATCTAGACTTAATTCTCTAGGATCAATCGATATTGTACACATATCTGATAAACAAAACTGAGATATTGAGGTAATAAAAAATGTCTTCGAAGCAAGCCCACAAACTGAGCCCGGTACCTAGCTCACCATCAACATTTGGTGCCCACCGTGGGGCCGTGCCAAAGTAACGTTACGACTTCTAGCAATGAACATTGAGGACACTACCACCAAAGAGAATCCTGCTCCCACCGCCGCACATACCATGACGGAGATCATGGATACAATCTTGGTGCGTTTCGCTCAGCAGGACGAAGTACAAAAAGCGACGAACGAGCGTCTCGACATCCTCGCCGCCGCCATCACTCCCGCTCCTGGAACCTCCAGCAACCCGCCTACAGTCCGCAGGCAGATCTTTTCCGTCAACCCTTTGACCGGTGTACCCGAACCGTGTACGGATACTACAGAACAAATGACGTCCGGCCCTGGACAGAATTCAGACCCAGCCACGAGTCGACAAATTGCTCAACTCCAAAACTCGCTGAGGGACATACACTCCAAAATCCACCGTGTAACCAGCTCAGCCCCCGAGATCGAAAGAGTCATTGAAGCCACCTTGCGTATCCCGTTCACCCGGTGGATTACCGATGTCAAGATCTAACAGAAGGACAAACTCCGCATCCAGCCGTACACCGGCGATTCCGATCCCAAGGACCACATGACAGCTTTCAACATAGCCCTCGCCCGAGCACACTTCTCCGACGAAGAAAAGGATGCCGACTCCTTCCAGCTATTCGTCGAGAGCCTATCGGTACCGGCTTTCGCTTGGCGGAGGGGTCCATAGACAACTTCTTCAACCTGTCTACGGCGTTCTTGAAGCACTACGTCATGTTCACCCGCGACGGGGCCTCCATCTTGGATCTCTGGAAAACGTCCCAATCTTCCACCAAGAGTCTCAAGGATTACATGGAGCGGTTCAAGCAGGTGGTGTCAAAGGTCCATGTTACCGACAAGACCGCAGTCGAGGCCTTGCGACATACGCTATGGATACCCTCTGAGTTCCGCAATAATCTGTACTCGCATCCCACCGTCTCTCTGCAACATGCCCTCCACCGATCAAAAAACGTCATTATGCTGGAAGAGGACAAGCGGGAATTCTACACCAAGCAGAACACAGCGAAACAAGTGGGAGCGAAGTCTAGGGACGCACCTCATGAGCCCAGGCAACATATGCCGTATACCAAAGCAGACAAGAAAAAGACACTAGTGTACACCGTAGCCAGAGACGACCAACCAGGCGCTACCCTCGTGGTCCGTGAACCGGGATGAAACGTTTGGGAGAGGGACGCCGATGGGAAAATCTTTCCCCCGCGTACACGCACATCTAACAGTCTGACCGCTCCCTTCGACGAAAATATATACTGCGACTATCACAAAGTAAAGGGGCACGACACCAAGGAATGCAAACAACTGCACGAGCTCTTCCTCGCCACCTACGCTAACGGCCAGACAGGTATCGAGCCGGCCAAACTGAAACTAGCAAAGAGTAACAAGACCTGGAGTAAGAGCAAGGAAAAGAAGAAGAAGCCACATGGCAGGAACAACACAGATCTTCCGCAAGGAACCGATGCAGATGCCCCCCGACAAGGAAGAGATGATAACTCGTCTTCCGACGACGAAAAGCCAAAGTCCCGAAGAAAGATCTTCACAATCATTTCAAGCTTGTCACACTTGTCTTCCGACGAAGAACCGATGGAGGATGACCTCCGGAGGCTTCTAAAACGAACAGCCCTTACCAATCAATCGAGCCCGAGAGCGACCAAACAGTCTTATCAACCTCTCGACTCGAACACATGGAATGAGCGACCTGAAGCATGCAACCAAATGGGGAATAGCACTGGAGGTGACCCTGAAGGCGATCCTGAACCGCGATCTTCTAGAAACTCCGAGCGCTTAGACTTGCGCGCCATATTGAACTCTAAAAGCCCATACTTGCGCGCTACACTGAATTCAAAAGCCCCAGACATGCGCGCCACACTGAATTCTAAAGTCCCGGATTTGCGTGCCAAACTGAACTCTAGAAGTCC
>CAJHQP010002120.1:0-2500 GCA_905132765.1 Moricandia arvensis
TTGGACATATTGCTCAAGGCAGATCAGTTGCTTGTTGTCTAGGGTAGGTCTTGGTCTTTGTCTCTTCATCTCTAAGCTTCATTTCTCTTCTTTTTCTTCATGTCAACGTCTTCTTCATCTCAACAGCTCGTTATTGCTTCATCTCAACAACTACATCCACCGTGTGGGATGTTTAGATATTTCATGGTCCTTATAGATGCATCGACCAGATGGTCACATGTATGCCTATTGTCCACACGAAATTTGATATTTGCAAGATTGCTTGCACATATCATAAGATTAAAGGCTCACTTTGCAGACTCTCCTTTAAAGACTATACGTCTAGATAATGCTGGTGAATTCACTTCTCAAGCTTTTAATGATTATTGTATGTCCATGGGGGTAAGTGTGGAACATAATGTGGCATATGTCCATACACAAAATGGATTGGCCGAATCCTTCATTAAAAGAATCCAATTGATTGCTCGACCATTGTTCATGAGGTCGAAACTCCCAGTATCTGGTTGGGGACATGCAGTCTTACATGCATCCAAGTTGATTCGCATCAGGCCATCTAGTGAGCATATATATTCACCATACTAGTTGATTACGGGTCATGAGCCAGACGTGTCCCATCTCAAAACATTTGGATGTGCAGTATATGTACCAATTGCTCCACCACAGAGAACTAAGATGGGACCTCAAAGGAGATTAGAATATATATTGGATATGATTCTCCCACGATAGTAAAATACCTTGAGCCAACCAAGGGTGACTTGTTTAAGGCCAGGTTCGCAGACTCACACTTTGATGAGTCAAACTATCCAACATTAGGGGGAGATAATAAACTGGTAAAAGAAGTTGAATGGAATCGTCCATCATTGTCTTGGCAAGATCCTCGGACTAAAGAATGTGATTTAGAAGTTCAAAAGATAATACATATGCAAAAGCTCGCTAATCAGTTGCCAGACTCATTTTCTGACCCAAACAAAGTGACTAAGTCACATATACCAGTTTGTAATGCACCAATTAGAATTGATGTCCAAGAGAGACAAAACCAAGTTGCTACAGAGTCTAATATACGTCTCAAACGTGGTAGACCAATTGGTTCCAAAGATAACTCAAAAAGCTAAGAAAGGTGCAGGAAAGAAAATTGAGGCAGTCGATATGGTCGACCCAACCATAGTCAGACCGACCATGGTGGGACCAACCACAGTCGGACATCCCATGGTCGAACCGACCATAGCCGAACCTATACCAGACCAGGTCGATCCGAATGGACCTAATAAGGATGCTTGGGACGCCAAGCTTCCAGGTACTGAGGATATTAATAACAATGAGATCTCAATCAATTATCTTATGTTTAGAATGAAATGGAACAGAAATGATGTCGACATAGATGATATATTTGCATACAAAGTAGCACTTGAGGTTATGGATTTAAATGAGGATCAAGAACCCACGTCTATATTAAAGTGCACTCGTAGATCAGATTGGCTTAAGTGGAAAGAAGCCCTAAATGTGGAGTTAAACTCTTTAAAGAAGAGAAATGTGTTTGGCCCGATTATCAGGACACCATATGATGTTAAACCAGTTGGATATAAGTGGGTCTTTGTGAGGAAAAGAAATGAACATGGAGAAGTTGTGAGATATAAGGCAAGGCTCGTTGCACAAGGATTCTCACAGAGACCAGGAATAGATTATGAGGAAACATATTCCCCTGTGGTGGATGCTACTACATTCTGATTCCTTATAAGTTTGGCTATAAGAGAGAAATTGGATTTACACCTAATGGATGTAGTTACATCATACTTATATGGTCCACTGGATAATGAGATATACATGAGAATTCCAGATGGTATTGAGCTCAAAGATAAGAATGGTTCTCGAGAACAACATTGCATCAAACTGAACAAATCCATTTATGGACTGAAACAAAGTGGCTGAATGTGGTACAATAGACTGAGTGAATACTTAGTGAAAGAAGGATACAAGAATGATCCGTTCTGTCCATGCATATTCATAAAGAAGTTTGAAAACAAAGGATTTCTGATCATAGCAGTGTATGTTGATTATTTGAATATCATAGGAACATCTGTAGAGATTTCCCAAACAGTTGAATATCTCAAGAAAGAATCGAAATGAAAGACCTAGGTAAAACAAAGTTTTGTTTGGGATTACAGTTTGAGTACATAAACAATGGAATCCTTGTGCATCAAATGGCATATACTGAAAAATTACTCAAGAGATTCAATATGGATCAATGTCATCCTTTGTCATCGCCCATGGTGGTTTGATCACTTAGTCCAAAATCCGACCCATATGGTCCAAAGAAGGATTATGAAGAGATACTTGGTCCAGAAGTGTCATATCTTAGTGCCATAGGAGCCTTGATGTATCTGGCTAGCCACACTCGCCCATATATATGTTTTACAGTTCATTTGCTGTCGACATTCAGTTTATGTCTGACCAGCATGCACTGGAATGGAATTAAACATTTGCTTCGTTACCTACAGGGAAC